>VZSZ01001050.1:406427-484270 GCA_013398815.1 Ibidorhyncha struthersii
GAAGGGAAGGGAAGGGAAGGGAAGGGAAGGGAAGGGAAGGGAAGGGAAGGGGATGAACAGAAGGTCACTGTTCGCAGAACTCAGGAACCCAGCTGAAGGAGACTTGTCACGTTTCATGCACGCACACATACTCATGTGCACACCTACCAACAGATCCCTAAGTGAATTTTTTAAAAAAAATCATACCTACAAAATCTCAATGCAGTAAGAATTCTCCAGAAAATTACTACATAAATGTAGCAACCCCCCAAATATTATTTAAGTATTTTTTCAATATTAATCACATGAAAATGAGCAAATCTTACTATAAAATGTGACCAATAGAAGTTCCACTTTAAAATGGAATTTTTTCACACCTGAGAAATTATCTTTTGTTCGCATTCTACTTCTCCATGTCTCCTTTATATCCTGGAGGTTTTTTTATTCCAGCTTTTTTAGCATTTATTTCATTTTGGTAAGAATATTGTTCCAGTTTATTACTGGAAAGCTGAAGATGACCATTAACAGCTATGATTATTAATATTTTTTTTAAAAAGCAACTCTACCTCTTGCTTCCAGGTAGTCCATTTCTGTCTATCTTCATTTGTTGAAATAAAGGCAAATCAAATCTAATACACATAGATAACCATTATAAAAATCTTTCAAATGATTGGAAAAAAATGAAATTGGCCAAGGAGAAAAATACTCAATTTAAAGCAAAAAATAAACTCTGCACAAGTAGAAATTATTTCAAACACCAGACAGGAAAGTAAGGGAGAGATGTGATTAACCAATGAGTACATCTTACCTAGCATTCTCAGAAAGACAAAACAACTGTTATCATTCATAGGGTGATTAATACAATTAGTCAGTTATTTTCCAATTAAACTGAAGCTATGTTAAAAAGATGACTGCCATAATTCTCATTCTGCTAGTGAGAGAGAGAAGGGTAATGACTATGACTACCACTGGTGTCAGAGTTCAGTGGTCAAAGCACTGACAAAGTACAGGATGTTTTCCCATCACCTGATTTAACAAATATTCATTGACAGGCCTCATCCCACAGTGCTGTATGGCCCCCTTAGAATACAAGACTAAACCCTGTTTTCCTTCAGAGCATCTCCTACTGCTTGCCATAGACAAACTGTCCTTAGCTCATTTTCTTGCATGAATCTCATCAGAAGTGTTAGCATTAGCATTGCCTAACGCTTAACTCAGACCTAAAGAGTATGGTGGGGCCAATTGGGTCTTACAAAGCTGAGAATTTCCCTGCTATGGCTTTTCAATGCTACAGATGCACATAGGGAAAAACATTAAAGTGTACTTTTGCCAGGAAAAAGATTAAAGAAAACTGAGTTTGGCATAGAAAATATTTTACTGATAGAGGAAGACCTATACATGTGTAACACAAAAAACAATGGAGTCTAAATGCTAACCAATAGTAAATCATATGCATAAACAAGGAGAAGGTTTCTGCAGATCTTGAACTTAAGAATATGTTGAGCGTTTTGCTGATTTCCAGGTAGTGAAAGCTCCCCAACTGTCTTTCCCCTGCATTTGTTACTTAAGATCTAACTAATAAACATCTGAACAAAAAAAAGCCAATTTACTTTCCTTAAAAACCAAACCTATTGAGTTTAACTAAATAAAGCAAGAATGTTTTGTAGACTTGCTGCTTTTCTTGTGATAGTTTTTGAAACAGTACGATGACAACACAAAGAGACTACATTGTGTGCTATATATTGGTGTAAAGAACCGGGATGAAATTCTGGCTCTACATAGGCATGGGTTTTAGCCTCAACGGACTTCGGATTTCATAGTGTTTAGATGTTCAAATGAATCATTCATGATGTCTGTTTAATTTTTTAATTACAATTACAAAAACAATGGGTATTCTTTTTTCTTCATGTGTTTGAACAACTTGGTATGTTGACTCCCTTATTAATTTCTGAATGTAGCAAATGATTATTGTTTTCTGAGTCTTTATGGAATTTTAACAAGTGGTGAATCTAAGTAGAAAGTTACCAGCGTTTCTTAATAGCTGCTGTCAGGGCCCTCAGGCCCCAAATATATTATAAGATATTTGCAATCTTCTGTAGCCCAGTGCAAGTAGTGGAATCTTATTATTTCATATACTCATCAGATCACAATACTATCAGCTCCACCCTGGAAAAATACACTGACGTTTTCTTTCTGTGAATTATAGAATATCAGTTCTAGATTTTCTTTTCTTAAACGTTAAAATGGTACTGTTTGTAGATACTTCTCTCTCCCTTGAAAGCCTGATAAACCAGGGCCCCAAGGGCACCATCAGCCCTGACTGTCCCTGACTGTTCCCAGGGCTCCCCATGACCACCCACTGCCCATGACCCCACATCAGCCCTCCAGAGCCGTCAGCCCCTGCCCCACCCAACGCCGCAGCAGGGCCGGTCTCCATCTCCCCACAGCCCTGCCCTGCCCGGCCATGGGCCCTGCTGAGCGTGGCCCTCCTGTGGGCCCATGTCCCGGCCTGGCCTCAGCCCCATGGAGGTGCCCAATGCCCGAGGCTGCGGCTGCTCTGGTACCCGCCGGCTGCCCTGTGCCCGGCTGGGGCTGGGACGGGCCCTGGCACCAGGCCCTGCCCCGCCACCCCAGGGGAGTCCTTCCCGCCCCAGCCCCGGCCCCCGCTGTGCCCTGACAGTCGCTCTGTGCATTCTTCCTTACAAGGCATTTTCAAAGAATCTTTACTGTTTAATTTTACCATTTTTCTTGAAGTACTATATTGCATAAAATGTTAAACATATTATAATGTAAGAAATGAAATTTTATGGCAGCTCTCCTAAAGCACTCAACAGATTGTCTATATTTTAAACTGTACTTGTGTGCCAATTTACCACACATTATTTTTACAAATAACTTCATACTGAGTGTACACAAAGAATGAACGCTTTAAATAGTGAGCCATGTAAATGAGGAACAAACTAAATAAGAGACTGAAGGACGTGCAGCTTTCTCACTTTGTTGTTGTTTTAAAGTAAGGGTGCATCTAAGGTGACTGAGCTGTGTGAGGGAGAAGAGTACGCTGGTGCGCTGCAGGCACTGAGGTGGCACTGGGCCTGTGACCCCACCACTGGTCCTTTCAGCCAGCTCCCGGTCCTTCATTATGGCTACCTTCTGTGCCCTCGACATGCAACGTTGCCAGGCAATGGCACTTGAAGGATCCCTCTCAGGGCAAGCCAGGCATTTGCCTGGGGACGTTCCTCTGAGTTGCACCTCCAGAGAGGCATCTTATGTTCTCCTGTCACTGCTGCCACACTGTCGCTAGGTCCCCCCGCTAGCAATACACTGAGCTGAAGGGAGGCACATCCATGGTACATGCAGGAGCAGGGTGGGATGAGGAGGCCTCTTGCCTCCAGCCTTCAGGAGCACTGCCAGTCACCTGGCATGGCAGAGGACACAGGGCTGTGAGGTCCACACTCTCCTCTCTGGCTGTATCTGATTGTGACAGATTTCAGAACCTGGGTTTCAGGTTTTCTGCACACGTTGCTGTATTTGTTACATTTGGTTGCATTTTCAAGACTTCTTTTGCAACATAATGGAACCTAAGAGTTTCATATTTTGCTTAAAAATAAATTTACTCTCATGCAGTCTTATGACTCTTGATGTGATAGGCATGTCAAACCTGGAGTTTAACTAGGACTTCTGAGTAGAGAGGAGGAAAGAGACAGAATAAGGACAACTAGAGTGATGCTTGTGAAAAAAATTGTTGAGTACATAAGTGTCTTCTTTCATATTGTTTTGTTTTCTTTTTAAACGTGGGTCAGTGCATCTGAACCTGGATGAAACAGTTCCAAGGAGACTGAAATTGCAATATCAACCTGGGAGAATTAAGGAAGAAAGTAAAAATGTAAAAATAGCATGAAAAATAGTTAAGCCTTTGTCGTAACTTCTCCATACGAACAGTAAACTCCACAGCAGGTAGACTAGCCTAAAGATAAATCATCTATGTGTTGTTAAACATCACCTCCAAAATGCAAGTGTTAAAATCAAGAGAGACACTGCTGTCTGCCTGTCTTTCAGTAGTTGTGAGGGTCATGTAAGCTGTTTGTCCTACAGCCGAGATCTCTTCTGCAGATGACAAACAGAAACTCCTATGGCAGAATTTCTAAACACTTACACCACTTTGGTAGAGTCTGTCATGACTTTCATTGGTATGTATATAAAGGGAGAAAACTTTCTTACTAAGTTACTACCCCGACTGATTTCAAAGAGTTGACTCTTTTGACCTGTATATTTATAGGTAATTCATAAAGGCGATTTTAAAAATACATAATAGTAAAATATAGCTGTGCTAATACTCCCCATGGATTTTTTTTATCTTTATGTTTGGAATTTCTTTCCATGTGAGTGCTTGAATTTTCAGCCTTCTTACTATATTAAGTTTAATTATTTCGTAGTGAGTGTTTCTAGGAAATAGAGATGCTATTTTTCTTCTGACAACTTCCCTCACTGGTTTTTACTTTTTGTTCTACATTGCGTTAATCCTTGCCATTATATCTGAAGTAGATACCAACTGTGGGAATTAAAGATGTAGTTTTCCAAGTTTCAGGTAAAATTTCAAGAGGAACAGAAATACCTTCCAAATGTATTAATATGCTTTGCTATAAAATGTCTATTTGGGAATGAATGTGGTTTAAATTCATTAAATTAATCCAAAACTGCTTGTTAGATGAAATGACTGAAAGAAAATATTTGATTGTACTAGAAAATATCTGTGTATATTGCATGATGCAGTCTTCATAATTTCAGAGTATTCTATGAAGTATTAGGAAATCAGTTAAAGCATATGGTGTTTTTAAGCATGTGATCTTTTTCAGTAATTCAGCAATGTCCAGGCAACGAGGGCTATAATATAATCCCGTAAGTCTTGTGTCTTCCTTATGTAAGACATTCTGTCATGTCGGATTCAAATCTATCTTGCTATCAGAAAGACCTGCTGTTTTCCTCTTTGCCTTGAAAATGGTGTACTAACAATAGAAGTACTCACTGATGAAACCATGGTTACAGTGGTAGTAAGTTGTATCTGCATCACTGTGAATTTTTTTTCATTTTTGTTGTGTCCTTCATTATAGGCATGTATCCAGCATCTCAAGTAGTAGCAGTTACTCTGGTATTTAGAAAGAGGGAGAGAGAGAGGGAGGGGGAGAGAGATCATTCAGATACCTAGCTATGGTCTTCTTTTGAGAAAAACAGTTCAAGAAAGAGTTCTCAAATGTCAGAAGTCTAAATATGCCCTTGTGCCACTCTTGTGGCAAGTGGGAGAAGAGCAGAAAGAAACATGCTGACTTGACATCACTTCTTTTTAAATGACATATCAGTTGTCCTTCCTCTGCATCACTGATGTAAAGCAAAACCAAATCAGAACACATACTAGGCACTTTTCTCCCTGGACTCAGGACCAGACCAAAAATCAATGAAACTGTCATCAAAGTAAAATACTAATCAGCAGGAGTTTAAGTGTGTCAGAATATGATTCTAGATGGTCAGCAAATAAAGCATCGGATGTATCACTTTTCAAAACAAATTAATCATCTCTTCCCAGTATATTTATATCTTCTGCACCAAGACAGCAAATAGAGGAGAAAACAAAATCTTTCATATTCAAATTTTGCTGAACACGGGATGACATTTACGGCTACAGGGCTTGAATTTCATTTTCATGTACTCTTGTATCACACTTGCCTCTTTCTTGGACCACGCTTGGACATCCTTTTTCAATAACTACTGTAGCCCCCTCCCTCTTGAAGGTGATGAGTCTAGTTGTGGATTAATGGCATGTTCAGAACATGTGGTGTCACAATTCAGTCCTTTAGAGACAGCTTGCTTTAGTTGTGTGAAGTTTGGGATTGGTCTGTTTAGGGGTTTATACACAGAGGAAAACTGAACATTTATTATCACTTCTAATTTTTACATGATACCATATTTTTCCCAATGAAGTAGTTTGTGCAGTACATTAAGACCAAAAAACCCNAAAGATAATGTGCTGTACAAGGAGCAGATTTCTCATCTCAAAAAACTGGAATGATCAAGCCCCTGAAATGAGTGAGTTCAGACTTGTCCAAAAAAGGGGTTTGGACAATTGAAGAGTGCTGCTGTACCTGTGGGAAGTATGTATGTGTCTATTCCTCTTCATTTTTCTAAAGTAGCATGACAATTTTAATCACAGATCTTTATACAGCATGCCTTAGTGAGTGTTGTGCACTGTACTAGAGCATAGCACTAGAGGTATTTTGATCACCTGAAAAACACAAGTCAGTAATTCAAGCTTGTACAGATTTCCTTTTTGTGACGTTTTTAACTTCCTCAAACTTTATAATGAAATCTAACAATTTGCAGAATTATGTCCTCTTTTAGGGGAGTGAAGGTTACATACTGAATAAAAGAATTTAGTATGGATTGGTAAAACTGATTTCAAATAATCACAAACAATCCAAATCCATCCTTATCGTGTCTGCAAAAAAAAAAAAGGAAATGTTCTAGTGTGAATATTTATACATTTTCTTCTAAGTCCTGTTTTGTGCTGATAAGTATTGAGTTGTATGAGTACTGACTCGGGCTGTGGAGACAACAACGTCACCTTTCTTGTTGCTACATCTGCAGAACTCAGCTTTGGATGACACCAACTCTGTGTAGCTTTCTGGTGAGTAGAGGATAAACTGAGAACTGAACTGAGGAATAATAGCAGGATGCAAAAAAAAGATTATAATTAGAATATGAAAAATATAGAAGTGAATTGCGCAGCTGAAAAGGACGTGAAGAGTGGAGAAAAGAAAGAAAAGTGGAAGAAGCTCTAACAAGGGAAAGAGGAAACAAATGGAAACATGAGAAGGCCTGTTTCCTAATGCAGCATAGCAAGAGAGGTATTGTGAGCGCTAAACTAAGATATCTTACTTCAGGAAAGTACCAGCTCATTCTTTTTAAAACCATAAATCTTAAGACAAGATAATTTGGGCCTATATAGAAAAAGTAAAAGCAGTTATTTTCTGTCTGGGGTATTTTAGGGTTACTTCTTTTCTGTAGTCTGATATGAATGAAGTATTTACATCCCCAAATGGGACTATTTTCCATACATACCAAAGAAACGCTTTCTAGTGATCATTGTGCCCACTGAAGAGTGTGGCCACTGTTGCTCTGTGATGTTTTATTCATTAGGAAGATCGATCCTTAGGTTGGATGTGTGAAGAATGCTGTTCATCTTTAAACCCTACATCAATCAAATACCTACAGACTTTTTTTCTTTTTTTTTTTTTTCTACTCTGCGCATGCAGGCAGACATTTAATCTCAAGCTCTGAAGAAAATTTGGAAACAGAGCTAAAGAAAAGGTTCCATCTTTGGAATATCTGTGTAAATATTTCCTAGGTGTAACTTCCTTGAGGAAAAATTGAATTTACACCGGCAAAGCTGCAAAAAGATGGATTCAGAATAGCAAATGCAAGTTGCAGTAAAACTAAAAAAGCCTCATGAAAAAAAATACTTTCTCAAGAATAATATCGTTCCAGCAAGAACAATAAAAGGAAATGTGAAAGCAAGTGAAATTGTTAGAAATAAATACATGATCTAATAACCTTTAATTCAGTCAAATTTTGTGACCTGTTAAGAAATGACCAAGGGTCTCGGAAGTGCCTCTGTAAAAATAGCATTAAGGATATTACATTTCTTGTCACTACTTAATAGCCCATGTCAAATGAGCAATGCTTGAAAACTAGAAAGTGTTAGATAGAGCTGGAAGGAGAATGAGAAAGCATGAATGTTCTGACTTGGAATTATAAGATGGCAGTGGTGTCTCCTTGAGTCATACAATTACCAATAAAAAATATTTAACAGTTGGAATATGTCTATATACAAAATTTGCACTGGTTTAACTAAAATTTTATATTCACTTGAACCAAATTAAAAATGACATCATATTAAGGGCTCTTATGTTTATGGCCGTAACAAGACTGGATCTTAGAATAAATTTTGAAAGCAATCTGAAGCAAAGAAGGAACTATACCTGTATTAAAGGAGGAAAATTTTTCCATGTTTAAACTCAGAGTTTTTTCATGGCTTCAGAAACAAAATAATCTACATATTAAATTGATGGGTTATGAAATAAACGTTTAGGTTTAAGTAAGCTTCATTACTAATTATATGTTGAAGTAAGTTATTTTCTTAGTCATGTTGGTATACTTTAGAATTGGAACCAGGAATGGACATTTTATTCAGTAGGTAACTCCCTTACATTAGCAAGAGTTGCAATAAAAAGAAATTTGGCTCAGTGTGGTTTGTGCTTATGTGCAGCTGGAAGAAGTATAAATCCTAGTATCTTCTGCACTTCAAAAAATACAGCAGGCTCCTTGTAAGTGTGTGGGAGTGATCTGGAATAAAAATCAAAACTGCTTAGTAGATTTTTTTTAATCACAGGAAAACTGTTATTTATTTCAAGAGCAATTTGCTTTCTACACTGTTTCATGAATTGTACAAATGATTTTATTTGGTTGTCATTTTCTGTTGCTTTGGGGATTGTGAACAGTGGATGGTAGCAGAGCTGAAAAAAAATGCTTTCATAATTTGCAGTGGTTTTAAGAAATATCTGCATTATTGTTATTTTAGTATTATTATTTCATTGTATCGGGAGGTGATAAATTCTACTTAGACAAGTCGATTTTGTGGTCAGAAATCCAAAAAACCACTTCCAATTAAATTAGTTCTCCAATTCTCCTGTATAAAAAGGTATATAACTCCAAAAAAAAATCATTTTACTAAATTTATATTACAGTGTTTAAGGGGGAATGTTGTATGCAAGGCCATACCTGCAGAATATTTAAGGATCAAAGAAAGAAAGTTTCCATTAAGTGGAAGGATATAATATATCCTTCATATATTAACTTAATAAAACTTATGTTTTATATATGTTCTAATATATTCTAGTGGGGCAACACCATTCACATTGATTAAAAGTGTATTTCAGATTGTTTTCATGAAACTCTAAACAGAGATGATGAGATGGAAAAATGTCCTCTGAAATCTCTGTCCTCTGCAAGCCCAGGAATAATTTCAATTTATGGATGAGATTTACAAAATACTTGGGATCTAATTTACCTTTCAAAGTCCCTAGCTCCACTGCTGTCTTTGCACCAGAGGATGTATGACAGTGAGCAGGTGGAAAGATATCTAAACACTGATGCTGTCCCACAGTCAATTAAATGAAATTGATGGCATGGCTCATGAAAATCTGAGGATTAGAACCCTGTCCTGCCAGGACTTTATGTCAGACCTCTTGTTCACGCAATGTTACATGTACAACAGAAAGCTGCTGGGCAAAAGCCTACATCAATTGTGAGCTCTTTTGAGATTATTTTGAATCAGATTCCTAGTCTGCTTTATGTAAGGTAATGACCTGAACCTGTATTTTGGGCAAATGCCTTAAGTTGAACATCAATGAAAAGGTAGAGAATCTCAGTCCTTCATGTTGAAATTCTTCCATTTTCTGTAACCAACAAAATATTCTTTGGGCCAGAACTATACCGCAGAGGCTAGAGTCCTTGTCAGTGGTGCATGTAACTGAGACCCAAATACCTTTTTTGGATATAGGTATCTAAAATCACTAAATGAGTACAAGAAGACCTCTGAAAGGGGGTTGTGCTATTCAGACTTGTGATGGTTTTAGCACTGTTTTTGGTGATGAAGTCTCTGTTTCAAATTGGATGAAATAGGATTTTGACACTGACTTTCATGTTACTGAGCTGAGGAACTTTAACTGCTAAGACGCTGACTATTCTGTTACACATAATGTTTTCTCTAATCTCTGGACAATTAATAGGAGAGGATTCCTCCCAAGGCATCTTGGTCAGAAAGAATGACTAGATTTAGACATTGATCTTTAATAAAGAGTAGATGCTTATGTTCCTCTCAGTTTAGCAGCATCCCAGTTCATGATTGGCTTAGACAATCATTATTTAATTATTATTTCCAGATTTTCCCTTTAGGTATCTTGTTGCATAGTTTGGCAGGGCAGGCCTGCACACTTAAATCAGAGATGGCAATTCTGTGAGATAGCCGGAGGTTTGGGATCAAGGTACTCAGAATTTCAATAATTGCATTTGTTTGAGTGCTTAAGTATAAGCTGTAAGTTTCCTTAATAGCAAACATTTTCCAGTCAAATCTACCTAAATTTTTATGACAAAGCTGGAATCTTGGCCTGCTTTATTGATATTTAGGAAGCCAGATTTTTAATCATATCCGCAGCTAGTTACAGATTTATAGCCAGGCTGGATGGTAAGCAGGGAACAAACAGGCCTGAAGACCTGTATTAAATAGAAGTTCAATGCAAGTTTGCAAGATACCTAATGATGACTCCAGATTACACAATTTAGTATTATTACTGAAATGCTGAATAATGTGGAAGACTTCTTAAGACATTGTGAAAAATGATGGACTGTTAATGGAAGAAGTGTAAATCACAGAAAAAAGTACTTTTACGGTAACATCGTAAATTTCTGTAGGACATTTTAACATTTTTTATTTGCATAATTAACATATATAGTTAGCATAGAGATAATATATAAGTACATCTAATCAAAGATAATGCTTCTCAAATTCATAGTGAGAGAAGGAGTACAGGTAGAAGTAACTCTGAAAAGGAAATGTCTCAGCATAGTGGGAGGAAAATTTTTCAGAATGCTGTTTATCAGCGTCTGACCTTTCTTTCTCGGGACTCCCTATAAGGATTGTATAAGTAGTGTATATTGGGATTTAGTCATGTGCTAAATCCTGCGTAAATAACAAATCAGGTGCATTTCATAATTCTCTTTGTTCTAAAGAGAAGATGGATGAATGGTCACATCCAGAGAGTAGTGGTCAATGGCTCAATGTCCAAATGGAGATGGGTGACAAGTGGTGTCCCTCAGGGGCCATAATGGGACCAGTACTGTTTAATATCTTCATCAATGGCAGAGACAGTGGGATTGAGTGCACCCTCAGTAAGTTTGCAGATGACATCAAACTGAGTGGTGTGGTTGACACGCCCAAGGGGCAGGATGCAATCCAGAGGGACCTGGACAAGCTTGGAAAGTGGGTCCATGTGAACCTCATCAGGTTCAACAATACCAAGTGTTGGGTCCTGCACCTGAGTTGGGGCAACCCGTGGTATCAGTACAGGCTGGGGGATGAAGGGATTGAGAGCAGCCATGCAGAGCAGGACTTGGGGATACTGGTGGATGAAAAGCTGGACATGAGCTGACACTATGCGCTTGCAGCCAAGAAAGCCTATTGTATCCTGGGCTGCATGAGAAGAAGCACGGCTAGTAGGCTGAGGGGAGTTATTCTGCCTCTCCACTCTGCTCTCGTGAGATCCCACCTGGAGTACTGCATCCCGCTCTGGAGCCCTCAGCAAAGGAAAGACATGGACCTTTTGGAGCAGGTCCGGAGGAGGGACACAAAAATGATCAGAGGGATGGAACACCTCTCCTATGAGGACAGGCTGAGAGATTTGGGGTTGTTCAGCCTGGAGAAGAGAAGGCTCCAGAGGAGACCTTATTGAGGCCTTTCAGTACTTAAAGGGGTCCTACAGGAAAGATGGGGACAGACTTTTTAGCAGGGACTGTTGCGATAGGACAAGGGGTAATGGTTTTAAATTAAAAGAGGGAAGATTTAGACTAGATATAAGGAAGAATCTTTTTACAATGAGGGTAGTGGAACACAGGAACAGGTTGCCCAGAGAGGTGGTAGATGCCTGATCCCTGGAAGCATTCGAGGTCAGGTTGAACAGGGCTCTGAGCAATCTGATCTAGTTGAAGGTGTCTGTGCCCATTGCAGGGGAGGCTGGACTAGATGACCTTTAAAGGTCCTTTCCAACCCAAATTATTCTATGATTCTATGACTGTATGATTCTATGATTCTAAAGAGCAATGCAGTCCATCTACTTTCCAGGAATCTCCCTAATTTTTTAATAGTAGTTGTTGATACTTAAAGGTGGCTGCTTTGGACAGAGTGGTCACCTGTCTCATAAGTAGAGCTCTGCTGAGATTGAGATTTAAGCAAAAAACATGTTGACTGCATCTGCAGTGTAGTCATTAAAAAACAAAAAGGAGCTATGTTAGAAGGACTGGATCTGCCTCTGTAGGTCTTCAGAGGCACTTCTTTCTCTCTGTTGATTGGGAATTCAGGCAAACTGGATCAATACCCTCCTGGAGCAGTCATCTGTAGTTCTGGTGAGACAGTACCTGTGTTAACTCCCATCTGAGATGGGAAGATTGTAGTGCATGTGCAGACACTGATAATTTATATTGATTCTTTTCCTCTGTCAAGTGTTATTGTGCTTCTGTTGTCATTATTTGGTACCCAGATTTATTTTATTTCCTAAGCTTTTGTCTTACTTGTGTGAGTCAGGTCTTTGATAAACTTCCTGTTTTAACGCTGAATCAAAAAATAAAGTACCACAGTAAATTCTAAGAGATTGCTTAATTAATGTAGTCAATGCAAACTACAGGCTATTTTCCAGGATCCTGAGGTGGACATAAACTGTAGCGCTAGGCTGAAGTCAAGAAAAAATTCTGGAGCTTGTGTTTACTGTGATTCACTAAGTAATAGTCAGATATAACCCCATGCAAAACAAACTCATCACATTTCATGCCATTCATTTTTCCACTCTGAAACAGATAACTTTTCCACTACTTGTTCCAACAAATAAGGCATCAAAGGCTTTTGCATGTTTTAAGCTTTTATAGCACTAGAGTATTTGCCAGCTTTGTCAGATGCTAGTAGTGAAAGTCAAGTGGATTTATCTGGGCATTCAAAGCAAGTCTTTCATGTGCTCTACTTTCTTTCAATTATAGCTCCAGTTGACTAATTTATAGTGTTCTGCCATTTTTGCCATCAAAAGTGAATCACTCATGCTTAGAGGTAATGAGCCAAACTGTGTGGGTGTGTCCTCACCAGCAGCCAGGGCAGAAACCAAAATAAACTTATCATAGCATCAAAAATCCCATTTTACATGTTTTCTGTCTTGCTAGCCACAAGTTAAAACAAACAGCATATAGATCCACTACTAGAAAAAGTACTACTTGCATTTATTTCTCTTGTCATATCATTTAGATTGCAGTACAAAATCTATGCAATTTTTAACTGCTGATGATGATGTGGAAGGAGCAGATTAGACTGGTATCTTTATAAATCGGTATATACTATTGATAAAGGATTATATATCTATATTTAATCAGTTTGAAAGATGACTCATTGCCTAGTGTCAGTTTTGTTTCATATACATAAAATTTACTGTTGTATTCCAGTCGAGTTTAGAGTGCTCGGTAGCAGGACAGAATATGCCTGGGTTGGAATCTACATCCACATACTTCTATAGCTTCCAGAACTGAAGCATAGTTAATTTGATTGCTATATTTGATTGCTATATTAAAACAAAAATGAAGATTTCTGCTGCATTAGGCAAAAAAAGGAAACTATGCCCTTAACTAGCTATAGTGCACTGATAAGCATTATAATAAATAACTCTGCCTGAGGTGGGTGGAATCAATGCCAAGATTGCAAGCAGTCAAATATTCCCACAGTAGCAGGATCTCCACGTACTCAAAAATATGTCATTTTTTTAAAAAAAAACTTACCTACAGAATGGTTTAGATCTTCTGAGAGAATATCTTCGTCTTTCCTTATAAGAGCACACTCAGGATACACATAAATATTGATCGTTTATTTTTAATGTATGAGTCATAACTGAAAAAGATTAAATGGCAACCTAAAATAAGATAAGAGAGTTTGGTCACTGTATTCATCAGTAAAACAAAAATAAAGTGCAAACACGACACTTTGTGATATTTTAAACTATTGTTAGTTTAACCTCAAATTTAGAAACATTGCTTAAAAATCGTAACGCTATGCTGAGTGAGAAGAGAATTGTGAATAACAGAAAATATCTATATTACTTTGAAAAGCCATGCTTGTTATTTAAGCTAAATTACTGTAGACATCATGAAAAACTATTAGCAGAAAATGTGAAAGAATGGCTTTGATAAGCAGCAGAACCCCAATGTAACATTTTCTTTTGCTGAGAATTAAAATCTGCAGACCTAAAGAATCAGGGGGAAAAAGATTCAACCTACAAAAAAAAGGATAGGACCAACACATGTGCCGGTATAACATTTAGACTGTAGCGAAAAGGCTATCATTTTGTCCTGATGACAACTGGAAACATCAAAATGAAATTCTGTCTATGTAAGGGCTTGAGAGAAAGACAACAGTAGGAGTATATACACAGATACCTGTTACTTTTAATTCCTTTCTCTGAGTGCTGTAAATCAGAGGCTTTTTGGAAGAAATACTATAGCATTAAGCGCTATTACTGTCCACAAGTCGTAAAAGCAAATTTTTGCAGAACTGAGGACTGTAGTTTGATGAGTGGCTAAAGAGAACTCAGACATTCAATCAAAGAGAAGAAACTGAATAAATGAGGAGGCATGGTCTGGAGGAAACGATACGTCTGGGGAATCGGAAAAATTTAGAATTTAGTGCAGTATATCCAGAAATACAAGAAATTTTCTGCAATGCGTTATTAAAGCTAGGGCACTTGTATACAGTTTGTATTCTTCTGTAATTTATACCTCTGCCATTAACTTCCTCTGTCACCTTTGGAAATCACATTTGGAGACCTGTGCATTTTGGTAGCTCATTGACGCATATATTTCTTCAGGAATAACAGTATTATTAGGACACACAATTCTCTACTTAGTACAAAAAGTTCATAATATTTAACGTAATCCTGTGAATTAGCTCCAGGATGATAGATGTGAATGGAAGATACGTAAAGTTCTAAATGGAAAGGCTTGGATCGGGCAAATACAGAAAGAAGTCTTTCATAGGATGGTTCGTTGTGAGGACAAGTTGTAAGAGAAGGGTTAGTGACAGCTGAGTAGCTCTCAAATAGGATAAATAAGCCTAGGGACTTGAACAAAAATAGTAGGGCACTATGTGCATTAAGTTGAATGAGGAAGGTGTTAGCATACAGGAGACTGGGATTTGAAAGTTCTGGGAAGGAAGAACTTGGGGATAAGCTCCGGGGCATAAGATCTAAAGCTCTGGGAGAGCTGGAGGCCCCTGAAGCAGAAAGTACTAGAAGCTACTACAGACCCTGCATGGGATCTGGGGGTGAGGATATGCGTATACTCATCCTGTCACCCTTGTAGATCCCTCTCCCTGCTTTATCCTCTTTTGTTACTTAGGATGAGCACGTTAACACAGGCATGGGTCTCTGCTGTTAGGTCTCCATGGCTTCCAGCCCTTGCTGTCTCAGAGCATGCGTGCAATGAGCCCATCTTATACTACATCTACCTGCATAGACATATACCCTTAAATTGAAACCAACTTAGATTAAGTACCAGCATTTTTGAAAGAACTGACAGTGAAGAACAATATTTTACCAGTGCAGAATAATGATGGCAACACCTATATGGCCTTAGCTGGTGTTTGGAAGTACACGAAACTACACAAAAATTCTTATAAATAGCTCTGAATAACTGTAAGGAGCTAATTTCTTTCAAAGACTAGAATGCTTCTTGCCAATTACTTTTTTTTCTGCTAGTAAGAGCATTGTTTATGAATTTAACTACCAAGCAAAGTGACCTAATATAATATTAAAATGTCCATAGTACCCTGTGAGTTTCTGTCAGTGTCTGCAACGCCAGATAATTTCCACTGACTTCAAAAGTTAATGGATCAGACCCCTGCTAAACATGACATAAAAACATCTGTCACCTTGGGCATGTGCGAGGAATATTTTTCTCTTGTTTGGGTTAGTCACTATTTCTTATCATCTTATCATCCGGGGTCAATTAGTGTGTGGTAAAACACACCTCCTTTTCAGTGGATCTGGATGCCTAATAACTCTGAACTTCTTTCAATCAGGGAGAAGGGACTGTCACATAGGGAGTATATTTTAGATTTTAAGTGCAGTGAATGACTGCTTTTAGCCTGAAGTGCTGTCTCACAAAAGAGGTCACAAGGCCCTATACCATCCGGTTTTGAATAGGGCGTTCTGGCTTAATCTATTGAAGTGGTGACATATATATCTTACTAATATACATCTGTCATGCAGTTGTATTAAATATTAGTTAATAATTAGAAGCAGGCTGTTATCAACTTAGTTTTTGTTCTTGGAACTCAAATGTATTTTACTAGTCTCACGTCTTCTGTAATAAGGATGATAAAAATGTGAAACATGAAATCATATCATTTTATAACCTGTCACTGAAAACAGTGAAGAAACCTATTATATTCCATTGTAAGTTCTTGTATTCATTACAGAAGGATTTTTTGCATGTGTTGTGTTGCTCACTGAGTAATTAAAGGAAAGAAATGTAAAAATTATTGTATTATTACCAGTAATAGCTGTAATGTGACTATAAACATAATCATAGTGGCAGACGTGTTTATGCGTTTTGTGGCATAAAAAATCAGAGTCAAGTAATTCAGATTTCTGTTGAGGACAAAAAGCAAGGAAAGAAAAGGCACCTTTTCTTAACTCTCTTTTCAAGGTGAAGTTTAAAATTGCACAGAAGATCAGATCCCTGGCTGTCTGAAAGTGTTGTTTTAGATTAGTTTCTTGTTTTAGCATCTCTTTTTCTAATTTAAAATAACTTCTTATCCTTGTTTTCCCTTTTGCAGAGAGAACTGGTGTAGCACAGCAGAAGACCTTATATCATGTTGAAGCAGCAGTCCTACTGTGCAAATTTTATAATTGTAAATTACCTGAAACATATCTGAGGAACCAAATGTATTTGACTTTCAGAGTCTGATTTATCTCTCCACAGGAGATCTTATGTTATGTCTACATTGCAGCTGGGGGCATGATTGCAGCAACTAGAACTGTACTTAAACTTGCTTTCATCTAGCTAGCTGTAGTGTTCAGTCCACAAAAGTCCTACCTGTAGTTAAATTACTGAGACTATGTTCTCATAGGCCCATACTGAAACCTGAGCTGCTAACTTCTGACTGCCTTACCCTGCTAAATTTAAGCTATATTAGCTATATCTCTTTAGGCTGCACTCATGCCTCCCGTGTGAAGGGTCAGCAGGATCTTAGATACATACACAGATCCTGAGAATACTGGCCTGAGGGCAGTTTTACACAGGCTTGTTTTATGGCCATAGTATTTTGTGTTTGTTACCATCAGAACAGAGGTAGGATGGGTAAGAGAGAATAATTTTTGAAGAGAGAGGCTCACACTTTAGAAAACTATACTCTACGTCACTGCTATTGTAATAATCATACTACTATAAGAAGAGCTGCTACAGCAAAGGCATTTTTCCCCCAAATCAGAAAAAGGGTGTTGGGGGAGCTGTCTTGAAAAGTTATTGGAGGAGGTCATGAGTTTTTAATTTCCAGTCAAGTTTTAGCATTACTGTGCAGTGTAACTTGCAAGAAGAATGACATATAGTGACTACTGCAATGGTTATTTTCTCTGCTGAAGACACTTATTAAAACATTGTATGATATAAATAAGGTATTTTCATATACTACATCAATCATCTGTTAATATATTATGATATATATTCTTCTTAAAGCAATGGCTTTTGAGAGATCCAGTTTCTTCATCAGAAATATTTTAATTGTCCCTTTCAGGACCAAAGCCAGGTTCTTTTATTGTTTTTACCATTAATAATGTAATTTTTTTCTCCTTCAAAATTTGAAAGGAATGTAAACAGGGAGATTGGAATTGAAAGGCATTATTTTTGAAAGCCATTATTTTTTTCAAACACCTGAGTTCCCATCATGGTTAGCATTCCTTTCTGAGACTACTGTAATTGTAAACCCAGGATTTTTCATCTCAGCATTTAATCTAATAGGGGAAAAAAATCTTCAAAGTACTTCTTAACTTTCCCCCATTAATATGTTAGTAAGTCTTTTTACTTCATTATTTTAAAATATATTTTTTACATTCAAATACCATTATTTTAGAATAACCAGTTAAGACTCTTTCTACTCCCGATACCTCCACTTGCCTTCTCAAAAAGAACCTTTGGGAGTTTTACTTCTGTTATTTAAACTACAATTAGTTATCACAGTAACACATCAATCTGCAGTTCAATACTATCAATATAATATAAAGAACAACTATCAATAACATTATAGACAACTATTAGTTATTCTAATCTTAGTTCTGCTGCTGTGAATAACATTCTTTTTCTGTAAAATAAGATCTCCAGAGGCAGGTAAATTTCTGTGTTTCCACTTGTTCAAGTATTGTAAGAAGTGATATCATGACTTCACTACATAGTCACATTTTTTAAAATATCAATTTATTAAAGAGGTTCCCCTTTACATAGGTTGGGTATTTAGTTTTACATACCAGAACTAGTATGTCAGTTAAAAAAATTTGGTAAATAATTATTAGTCTAGGACAAGTATAATGCTATTGAGAAAAGCAGTGGTACTCCTTAGTTAAGAAAACTTAATTTTCAGTTGGAAGGAAGTTCTGGCGGAAAAATTCTCTACCGCTTCCTAATGTGAGTGCTTCCATAATTGTTACCGTCATTTCAATTTATGTGGTTACTGAATGATTTGATGTAACATCCCTGTGCAGAAATTTTTGTTGTTGCATCCAGAGTGCATCCCTGCTTAGGCCACCAGTTAAGCTGCCGTTTCTGCCTCCTGGTGGGTGCCAAAGTGCACTCAATCACCTGCCCGAGACAACTCCGTGTTAAACAACCCCCCGCCTCCCCAGGGAACCTGACTTTCTGACCGCCTCCTTTCCAAATGTCTTCCCTGCTGCCCCACGACCTCCCTTTCTGCCCAACTTATTACTATCTTAAGAGAAGAAAACAGAACATCAAATCACCATTAGCAGATTTATGCCCTCTGCAAGTCTATTATTGCTCAGCCATTTCATCACACAGCAGGCTGGCGTTGAGTGTGTGCGTGTGTGTGTGCACGTGTGCAACACTGTGCAGTCACTGTTGTCAGCGCACTTAAGGAAAGCATGCCTCAAGCCCCAGAGAATTCATGCCTCGTAAATTAAGAAACAGATTCTACTAGGCTGCTTGATCTGCTTGGGAGACAAAATACAAACATGACATTCAAAAAGCCATATTTTGCTAAAGCCAAGCAGTACCCAAACTCCACGCTCAAATATTTCACTTTTGCAGGTATGAAATGCAGAGATACTCACAAAATTTCTAATGTAAGGACAAAGGCATATTAATTTGAAATAAAATGGCATAATGTTTCTTCTGATGTATTTCCAGAAGTAGGACTTGGATGCTTCTATGAGGAATCAGAGGAATTTTCAAAATTAGAATTTTAAAAAGACAAAAGCTTGGAAAAGCTAGAAAAAAATAAGTAAAGATCTTCATCAACAACTTTAGTAGGATAATATGCAAACAAACATACAAATCAATGTAGCTAATAGTCTGAAATGGGAGCAACTGTTTAAATTCGTTTAGAAATTTTAGAAATTTATAAAGCTCCAAGGCAGCTTCTTGGGAAACTAAGGCTCAGTCCTGTCCTAGAACAAGATATTTGACTCCCTGCTTCCCCTTTTTGATATTACTAACAGTGAGGTTTTGAAATGAAACCCATTTGTACACCCCCCCTCAAAAAAAATTATTAAATGATTGAAATCCTTTTGCATATTTTCTGTGTATACATTATTCTCATATGTATTCAAAATCAATGCACTTTACCGTAAAGCTGACAACCATTTTTAATAACTAGAATCTTTAAAACTTCTTCAGTAATGGAAAAAAAAGAAACTGAATTGCTCTTTTCTCAAATGTAGGTCTCATCTGAGGAAGCAAGATACAGTCTTTGCTCTGGTAGTCAATTTATTATTTTTTCTTGAAATCCAGCAAATAATTGCACTAGCACTTGAGGTTACAGGCATGCTCTGTGTATTCCAGGTGGTTAAACCAGTCAGGGTTTTGTTTCCCAGTGCCATTTGACAGACAATCACAGAGAGTATTTGACCCTGGTTCCAATTAACTTGGTGCCGACGGTGCATTTAGTTACCAATGAAAAGTGAATAGCTATTCAGTAATGGAAGACATTTGTTAGAAGTAAAGAAGGTAAAAATTTATATCACACAATAAGTAACATTCCTAAGCATTTCATTTTAACTCATGTTTCTTCTCTTTAATTTAAAGAAAAAGTACGTTAATTTTACAGATGACATGCTGGAAACAAATAACCTGCTTTGCTTTTCTGTTTACCTGTAGAATAAGTGTTCCAGTATCTTAATGGTTCAGCGAAAGATTAATTCTGACATTTCATGAATTAGCGGAAAGACTTTCATTTAATACACTCATCATAAACCATCAAGAAGCAATAGTAGCACATAACACTTTTCATCTTTAGAGTACTTTAAACATTATTTAATCAATTATGCAACTTCATTGATGCTAGTGGCAGATGGTTACATATTCTCTAGCATGGGGCACTGCCTTTAAGACAGAGCCAACTGAGTATGCAGTGCTTTCTTTCATGCAGTGACACAAAAGAACACAAAAAAGTGCTAAAAACTACTACAAAGGCAAGATTGGATCATATCAAAGTCAACTACAAGATCTGTTGAGGCAGGATACCTCTTTTTTGTGTGTTTTTAGAATATCTTGTCTACTGCAATACAGAAGGCATATTAAGGCATTGATGTATGACTGGGGTCTCTATGTGCTGTGTGCTTTATATGCTACAAAAAATAATATTTTCTGGAAGACTTGGAAGGGCAGTGTGATGGCAGCATGAATCGTTTCATAAATGCATTATGAGCCATTATCTAACAGTTAGAAATTTCTAAAATAACGGTTAAAATGATATCAGTGGTATTGCTAACACACAGACAAGTTATCTATCTTAAACCTAGGCAGTTTGTTGGGTGAGAACAGTTAAATGATAAGAGTTTTTGTAGCTGGTGGTATATGAGCAACGTTCCAGTCAGCTTTGTTTCCCCACCTGATAACCTGCATCCCTTAGAACTGGGCCACTGAAAGTCAGCTTTGACATGAGTATGAAGTGAGCCTCATACTTGGTCTTTTGGATACATAACAAAAATCCTCAGTCCCATTATTACTGCACCTTTTTACAAAAATGATATTTATGTATTTGTGTTGCAACATGATTGGTCAAGCTGAGAGGAGATGATTTTATTTAAAACAGATACAGTTTCCTACTAAATTCACTTAGCAAGTTGTTTCTGCTAGCTTGACCTCAGTAAGCATGTGTTGGGAAACTAAAACTCCAGTGTTTCCTATTCTTTTCTGAGGAATACCCTGTTGGATTCCTCACCCAGCATTGGCCTTTTATCATTCTTCTTCTTCCCGTCTCTGATAAACTTCAGTTATTTCCCATGTGTTCCCTTGAGGGTAGAGATGTGTGAAATTTTATAGTGTGATTGCATTTCTGATCTTTTACTCAGATTTTGATTGAATGGACTTGAATATGTCATGATGTAAGGCCAGAATGCAGAATGCATAGTTGAATGAAGACACTGTACCGAAGGTTTTTTGTCCTAACTTCATGTATGCCTGAGTGTGTGAGACACATCCACTGCCTTCACCCAATACTTTCTGATCATATTGGCCAGTTTCAGCCAAATTTGGCACGTCGGAATATTGGAAATACATGATATGTGATATTTATCAAAAGAGTTGTATAGAGAAAAGACATCTTCTTACTGTTCTCATGGAGAAAACTACTAATAAGCACAACTCTTAATAGACACAAAGGAATCCAACGGAATATTTATTTTGAATTAAGAGCATATGAATAATACAGTCCCTCCCCGGAGGCATTAATAAATGTAAAGGTTCAAGGAAGGTTATTTTTGCTTTGATTTTTCATGACATCACTGGACTTCAAATGATTTTTTTTGTCATTAACTTCACAGAGCTACCAGCTGATTTTCTCACTAATTGCCCAGTAATTTAAGCAAATCTGGTAATTAAAGTTTTTACAGAAATGAGATTGTTCAAATCACTTATTTCCACACATCTTGTCTAAATCCAGTTCCTTCCAATTCTGCAAAGCATAATCTTTCATTTTTCATCTTTCGACTTTTCTAAATGAAAAAGTTTCACTGATATAACTTGAACTGGCATTGTTATCTATAGAGTTGAAGTATTTCTGTATTAGACTGTTTATTTAGAATATTATTTTATTTTTAAAAAGGGGGAAAAAAGCAGAATCAGAAGAATTCTGTAAATCGTAGCTGGATTTGATCCTTATGGGATCCTTCCAATTCAAAATATTTTATGTTTCTATGATTTCTTTCCTGACTACTATTAACCATCATTACTAGCTAATCTTGATCATTTTATTCAAAAATCCAGCCATAATTCACTGTGTTAACTATATCAGCAAGACTTCACTGCTAAGATAATGAAATATATTTCATTTTAAATATCATCATAAATTTCATGATTACACACAGCATGTGGTATGTCTGTTTGTTTCCCCTGGAGGGAAGATATATCAAATATATTAAGTTCCTACAAGTTTCATGAAAACAGCTGGATAGGAAAGAGATGCTGTTGGTGAAGAACAAGCTGAGCCTGACTTATTGCATGTCTGATTATAATTTTTGCTCTCCCATTTATTTCACATAATTGTACCATACTCTTCCATATATGCAGCGGGTTAATGCTTTATTTCCACTGTATTTTTCCAGTTTTTTACTTTTGGTGTTTTTTTTTTCACTTTCTTGTGTTTCTCTGTACTCTGCCTACAGTTTTGTGGTTCATCATTTCCTGACTTAATCTTTCCACTTCAGTCTCTAACTGGATGACAGAGGGGAGCCATCCAACAGCCGTCCTTCCTGTCAGCCTGCAGGACTCCTTGGAATTGGGTCTTTTTCCTCCCTGGGAATGCACATTAAACAAAAGAATCATCATGTAAAATTACTTCTTTCTAATTAGCTATTCTTATGATTTCTTTCTAGTTGTCAGAAATTTGAGTTACATATGAGAATTCCTAGCATGGGATTCTAGTGCCCTGGTGTAGGACAACCAGATCCCAGTTTGCTAAGCCTTTATGTCCTTGACATGTGATTCTTAAGTGTAAAGAAATATACAAAATGGTAATAAACATTTCTATGTGTTATCTCTATTGTATTCTTATCTGGTTTACTTTGTTGATACAACAGCAATTTGCTGCCTAGCACATATTTCCCACAGCTGTGTATTTTGGCTATCTCTTTTTTGCTAAGGTTATGGTGGTTTCTCTTTTACCAGTTTTTGAAAAATTATTAATAACCTCTTAAATATATTTCATGAAATTCTCTCTTATTCTTTCTGTCTCATTGGTCAAGCTTCTTTTGTTTTGCACCATGTTTTAGTATTGTGATTAACCTACCGAAAACTGGTTAAGTACCTTCTGTGTGTACCTTGAAGAACAAGGGACACATCTTCTTACCAGCAAGTGAGCTGCAAGGTCTGACAAAGAATGCACTAGCAAAGTGGAAGAGGAGTTCTCAATCTGAAGTGTGTTCTCAGGAAGAATTAATGACATATCCCATAGGGCTCCGAGAAATCCCAGAATAATTTTCCTCTGATTCTGGGGATAGGCCAATAGCTGATGATGGTGATGATGGCAGACCTGCCTCCCCTGTGCAACTCCTGCACAGTGAATAAAACCCACAGAATCTCCTGTTCAGCCTCAATTACCATTTTTGTCCCCAGTGGATATTCCCTGAGACAGCACCAGGCAGAGATCAGAAGATAGCTTATTCCAGAGACTGTTCCCAACAGGCAGCATGGACAAGACTTCACCAAGTTGGGCTCCTTCTACTGTACATCATCTTCCAACTTGATGCTCCCACAAGGTTTTGCAACCTCTAAACACTGTCATGTCCTCATGCCACACCACAGAGGAGGTGATAGACGCGTTCAGTTTCATGATACAAAATAACACCATTCTGATGAGCTACAATACATTCCTCACATAGTTGCATACAACATAAACTGGAAAGAGCAAACAAAAAATACTCATCTTGGGTCAGGGGTTCCTCACAGGGAAAAAAAAATACCTCGAGCCAAATACTGTGTAATGTAGACACAGCCATTCGGTACTGTCTGGCCTCAGGGTCAAAACCAGTCTCTCAGCCTTCTGGCACTACGGAATCCTTTTTGAGGAACATGAAGACAGCTCCTTGGCTACCATCTTTCATTCTCCATCTCTTGTGCCCCCCAATCTTGTTTTCAGGCAGAACCCTGGTTAACAACACCTTCTGAAGCAACTGTTCTTAGCCAGCAGGTATGACTGTGTTCTTCCCTTTGGGAGGCTGTAACTGGTGATGAACAGAATAAATCGACAATTTTCTTCAAATGAAAACATTATTTAATATAAATAAGAGATTCAAGCATTGTATTGAAGGAAAAGGTATTTAAAACACCAGACTGCATACACAAATGTCAGTCACAGCTGAACTTCACTATTTAGTAGAGACACCTGTCTTGTCTACTTCAGTATCAGTCCTTTGAATAGTCCTTCCATTCCTTTTCCATTTTGAGTTTCAATTTTGACTGAACTTCTGTTTGTCAGCCTGGTTTGGGGTTTGGTATTTTTTTTGGCCCCATCCATTGAAAATAGTTCAGTGAATTCAAGAGGCTGAACTAGCCTCTTCAGTGACTCATCTTCAAACTACCCTCAAATGTTTGCTGTGGGATGTTATTCTGAGTCATTGTTTTGCCTTCCCACTTGCTTACCAATAGCTATCCTGATTTAACTCTTAATGAAAAATGACATTCTCCCTAGAGAAGAAAAGTCTGATGGGAAATGAGTCAGGCTGGAGGACTTTAGTTACAGATATACTTTTATTCAGTTAATTCAATACGATCAGCCCATGCTCACTCAATCCAAGATTTTTTTGTTTAATCTTTTACTTCTAGCTCTTTTTTAATGACCTCATTATGTAAGAAAACCACATTTAACACAGAATAGTCTCATTTCAGTTCAATGACTATGGCAGAAAAATCTGTAGGCTGTCACACATATTACTATACATGCTGCAGAATACCCTAACACTGGTTTTGTACTATCAGAAGCCACAGTTTCTCATAATAAAATATTCTTGGCAGTATTGATACCTTTAATAAAGTTACTCATGTTCATGTCCAATCCTGGGGGTCTACTCAAACACTATCCAGATTAATCCCTTTTACATCTACTTCCAAAGTGGTTTTGAATGAGAAAAACAATCTGTTCTATTTTGCTATCTCTTATTTTCTAAAGTGTATCAAATTCTTACTGACTAATACAGTCTTAGAACTATCTTTTATATATACATATATGTATGATTTGAGAGCACTGCCAATCCTTCAATAAAGGTGATCTAGATGGGGAAGTTATTCCACGTAAATTTCGGGGGGTGGGGTGTCTGTATAATTCAGTAAAGCTTTTTAAGTGTGAGTTGCATAAAACAGAAAAGAGAATTAGTATTTCTTGCATTATTATCTGTTTTTTTTTTTAAGCAGATACAGAGCTTTGACTAATTGCATTGTGTACTGATTACACTTCTGTCTGCTAAGCTCTTTCCCTTATTTATTAAAGTCTTGCCTTGTCAGATAAACTGGCATCAAAGTATTCTCTTAAGAGAAATTAAAAGACTGAGTTCTGAATTAAGCCACCACATATTTTAATGGAATAGGTTCTCAATGAACAGAAAGATAAATGTAGCTGTTTGGTTATATGATTCTGTGGTATATCTGTGCCATTGCTTATTTGGACTTACTTAGTAGCACAAAAAATGTCTTTGCATATCTCAAGTTTCCTTACAGTTTGTTTCTCAAGTCTCTTTACAAGTTTGCGTGTGCTCACCTCTTCAGTTCTGCTGTGACCTACAAATTTATTCAGAGTTGAATTTACACCAAAGGAAGCACTGACAAAGAAAGAGAAGAAGCAGCAGACATGCACAGAAGGCATGCTACAAAGTGTTTGCTACTTTGCATATGAGTTGGCAAAAAGAGTCTTAGAAATCTTGAGAGCCACAGTTTGAAAAATGACAGATGCTTCATTTTTTCACACAAACTGGAAACATTAATTTGCAAACAATTAAAAACTAATTTTCCTAATCAACCTGTTAAATGGTTGCCTTTTAAATTGTATTTTGGGGTTCTTTTACACGTGCACAAGTGCATTCTTGTGGGGACAGGTCTGACTACCTTCCCCTCCCTTTCCATGGAAACACATCATTTTGCCAATCTCAGACTAGGGCACACTTACTAATAATGTTAGTCTGATAGACCAAATTTATTTGATATCTTTCCTCCAGAGTCACCTAGGATGCAGGCAAATCAAACTGATGCCTTCAAAACCAAGCATTATTTACTCAAAGGTATGCAGCTTTAAAGATGGGAACTTGGGTCCTCTCACTGAAGGTGAAACCTTTCATTGATTAAAGAAATCTATTTAGTCTAGTTTGCTTTGTCTTTGTATTGTTAAATAGAGATTCAACTTCTGATTTGGTAAAAGTGTCTCTAAAATCATAGGGCAGATGCTGACCTGAGTGCAAGTCCACGAGTTTTCATTATAAACACAGAGCATCTAGTGCCATTTGTGGTATCGTGCTGGAGCCCTGCCAGTCCAGAAGGCTATGGGACTCCTTTAGGTGATGCGTGGACAGCCCCAGGTGAGTGCTTCAGATACACCAGGGAGTCTCAGAGGGCACTAGACACCTTAATTTAGCTGACTGAATTGAGCACCCTATGTCTTGTTGGATTTTGTCATTACTGGAGGTTGTCAGAGTGTTTTGTTTATGGCCTAGTTTTGAAAACATCTGTTTTCTGGTTTAGACATCTGTGTTTGTAGCATGTCAGTACTGTAACAGGAACACAGCAACCACGTTATTTTTACACATCAAGAACATTTGAAAAATTAGGTCATTTAAAACATGGATCTTTTTTTCTCCTGGATGACACTGTTGATTGAACTCAACTTCAGGTGAAGCCTCTATTTTAAGCCTTAGAATCATTGGAAACTAAAGTACCATACTACTTATTATTCACCGTGAATCGTGTTCTTGGAAAAAACAGAGACCCTCACATCTGCTCTTCAGAAAATAGAGGAGATGACAAAAAAGAGGGGGGAAATGATCCAAAGCCTCACTTAGAAATTTTTATAGTATGTCATTCGTAAGATGGTTCTCTCAAACAGGCATAGCAGGTAGAAACATTAAGTTAAGAGGTACTATGGGCCTAAATCTTCAGCTGTTGCTTACATGAGTAACCTCAGTGGAACTGTAAGCCCTCCGCAACAATTTTAAAGGATTTATGTCATTTTAAACCATGGATATTTTTAAACAAATTCTCAGTTCTCACTGAGAAGTTGCTGAGATTTTCTTTTACAACTTGCCCTGTTTTTATTAATATGAATAAGGCATAACTCTCACGGAGTTAAGTGATGACAATTGTTGTATGATCAGTTTTCAGATAACTCCATCAAACTGCTTCTGTGTAATAATACTTCATATGCCATAGCTCAGAGACAAGTTTTATTTGTAATAGGATGTTAAGGATTTTCCCCTTTTTTTTTGTGCAATAAGAGAATAAAATCACAATGACCCAATTGAGAAACAGGGATAAACTGAAACAGTAAATTCTTTAAAATATAGGCACATGTACCTATGTGCAAAAGATGCCTTAGAGCTGGTACTGTCTGAAATTATACAAGCACAAAACCTGTTTTCAAACTATTGAAATATGATTTAGAATGTCAACATATTTATGTTCAAGAGTATACAGTATTTATTTCCCCTGCTATTTTTTACCTAAATGTTGTAGTTGACCCTTTTGTCAACTAATTTAGCCTAACAAGTGATTAAAGAAGAAGATTTTCAGTGACCCAGCTCCATTTTGCTTCTCACAGAGAGCAATATCTAAAATTGATAATTTTTGGAATGCAATTAAGATGCTGATCTGTCGCTATCTCTATTTCAGTTCCACAAATATTTCCTTTTCCTTTTCATTCTGGTTGTGTGCAACGAGCAATAAGCTATTTTCCAGCAATTGGATTATTTGAATCTCTTTTTCTTTCACTACTCATTGGTAATAACAATGATGACATTTGTTGGCAAGTTAAAAGGTGAACGGGCATTTCCTGTTGTAGCAACTGCTCCAGTTACAGTACTGACATGCTATAAGCACTGATGTCTAAAACAGAAAACAGATGTATATAAATCATCTGAACTTAAAATTTGTTAGAAAATAAGAAAATTAGAAATCTTAAGGTTTTATAAAGTTACAAGAGTTGATGATTGTGTTACTTAGAGCTACTTTCCTAAAGTAGCAGAAGATACAATTTAATTTGCGCCTGGGATTTGGTTACTTCTAAGATGCTAGTAGCTCAGTCTAGAATAAGTGCAAGAAAAGCCACACTCACTTAGAAAAAGCACAGGTGTTTTAGATAATATGATTCCATAAGCGCCAGTCCTTTACCCTTGAGTTCACTGGCTCCAAGGTTTAGAATGCTGGGATAGGAAGGCCTCTGTTTGACGCCCACACACCTCCTTTACCAATATCAGATCAGTGTCTTTTTTAATGACGTAGTTTTCAAATAGCCTTTCCCACATGACATGCCCTTTGCAGAGTGATGGATATCACTTCTCCCACTTGCTAGGAAAGCAGGAAATTTCTTTCTTCACAACAGCTCTGGCCTTAATAGTTTACAACCACACAGGGCAGAAGGAGGACACAGAAACAGAAGGATTACTTGTAAGCAGCCAGAAGATGTATTTAAGCTCAATGTAAAGACCCCGGAATTGCACCCGGATGTCTTGATTCCAAGTCCATTTCCTTGACCAAAAGGAAATCTTCTGACATTAATCTTCTGACTCATGTTAGCATATCGATTCCATGAGACCTTTAAGAGTCCAGTTGGCCACTACCACTAATATTCTAACTGCTGTGTAGTTTTACAGAGGGGTGAATCCAAATTCACCTGGGGTCTTTTGAAACACTAAAACTGTAGGCATATTTTTTAAGCTGGCATTAAAAATTGGAATTTCTGTTTGCTGAAATCTAAAACATCAGGTTATACTTCCAGTTGTACTTCATGAAGCTCACTATCAATATTTGTGTTCTCTGTGATGGTTCTGAAGATTTGAGAGAAATCATGAAAGAAACCCTAATGATATATAAAGCCAGTGATAATGAGCAAATAGTTAAAAGTAATTTTAATTCTGAGATAATTAATTAAGCTTGCAAACGTAAATGAAGGAATACCACTTCATTTCTTAGCATGTGTATAATTTTGCATGTGTATGCCAGAATGTAATTTTCCGTTCTTTTTCTACCCATTTTGATGTAAATGGGACTGTTAGGTGGCAACAGTGGTGAATATAAGTGTCCATTTGAGTTTCACACCATTCCACTGAGACTGTTTCTAATATTTATTCTTTCCAAGTGCGCTATTTAGCTACACTGAGGATTTGTATTTACATGCCAATAGTAGGAAACCTTTTCACCTGGGTTTAAAAAGAGCTCTTACTATTCGATTTCATTGCTGTCAAAGAAATAACTGACAGGTGGTTAAAGATAAAACCTAATTTCTGGAACTTAATCCTGTCAACATGAGGGCTATCTATTATTTCTTAAAATGCTTGAATTGAGGAGCTTTCCACCCCAGTGGGAATTTGCTTTGAAAGTTGCATTTTAAAATCTACAGATTGTGTTAAAGTATACCCCATCTTTTGACAGACTTCCTTGATCTTATTAAACAGCACATTAAGTCTTCTCTTTGGCAAACACTTTCTGCTTCATATAATGCAATCAACCCCTACTGTCATGCAGAAGTATCAAAGCATTTTGGACTTTTAGAAAGGGGATCAACATGTGTTTCATGAAATTCCTGACTTTGCAGAAATTTCAACATGCAACAGAGGTGCAAAAAGCAGCAATCTAAAATTCAGAGGTGTTGGGGTTTAATTCTTTGTCACTTATGTTTCACAAACTGGATGTTTACATACACAAAGATTTATTGGTGGCCTCTATAGCTGATGACATAGATTGAGTGTAATGGTGGAAGTTACTTTTTGGGAAAAACAAGAAAACAAAAGAGAAAGGGAGAAAAAAAGTGAAAGGGAAAACTCCTCAATGGCTGTCAGGGAAAAGAAAAGGCAGGTTATAAAGCTGAAGATATAAGGCCCATAGCAGCACCAAAGGCTAAGGCACCTAGGACACTGCAACATGCTGGTATACTCTAAGGTAAAAACTAAAAGCTGCCACATTTTATTTGCCATATTTATTTATGCACAGCTTTCTCAAAAACCTAACAGTATTTTTGAGATTCACCTTTGCTCACAATGTAAGAATTGCTGACCAATTGCTGACCAGTAATGCTGTGGGAATAACAGGGGACATGGGCTACTAGGAAGAAGAGTCACTACATAATTTTCAGGAGACAGTTCAGGAGTTGTTTGCTTCCATTCCTGAAAGAGTTTTATAAGGAGTATGGAAAAGGTGAAATCCGAGGTTAGCCGACAGCCGGTTATAGGTTGTGTTCCCGGAATTATCCTCATTGCATATTATATAACAAGTTACTGTAGAGGAAAAATAAAGGTGTTTATGAAATACAGCAGGTAGGTTCCTCATTTATCCAAGATTGTACTTCACAGAAATAAGGGAACCTGAACTCTGTTAGGACTCTGTAGGCTCAAATGAAAGTGGCACCATGATAGCCATACTGAAGGGCTGGATAGACCTCTGAAGGAAGATGCTTGCAGTCTTGTAGACAGAACGCAGGACTATTTCAGAACCATTTTTTCACTCGTTAGTCATGAGATGTTGCTTGAAGAGCAAAACCATAGAGCCAAAGCAGAAGGAAGCTGAAGCACTCGCTGCATGTCTATGACAATAAAGCTATCACAGGTGGGCTGTGTTCTACCAACAGGACAGTTATTGCCCTGAGTGAGCAGAGTATTTAGGTACAAGCTTCATTTTGTGTGAAAAGCAAACATACATACATTTTGTATGTAAAAGTAATCACACTGAAATTGCAATGGCGGAATGCATTTTCTGTTTGAAGCAAAATAAGTGCTTAAGAGCTACACTGGATCTGGGCCCATATAAGCAGTTAGATCAGATAGAACCAGATTGGACAGAAAAGTCCTCCTACAAAGACAAGATAATAAAACCTGGAAAGACTGTAACATTTAAATAGCTTTTTACTGATTCACCACATAAACAATAATTACAGAGAAAGTCAACTGCATTAGACTCGCCTAAATCTGTAACAGTTTGCAAGAAGGAACCATGGCATCTGGAGAGGCAGAAATTAATATACACTTTAAGTAAAATGGAAACAGATAGGAACCAGCAATGAAAATTAAAAGAATGCTGACTTTCTCCTGAGATGCTCAGGAGAGTGTGTGTGTATGGACACGTGTATGTGAAGCTTCTGCATTTTTACTTTCTCCTATGTGTTCTACTTCTAACTTATATGCCTGACTTGCCAGAGGCTCATTCTAAACAGCATCTAAACAGATTGGCAGGTGAGCCCAATGGGCTCAGGGTATCAGTCATGGTGATGAGAGCCTCACCAGAGACTGCTGCAGCTCCCGTCTGGTCTGCATAGTGCTGTTGCCTTTCTCTGGAAAGCCAAGTAAGAAGCAGACTGGTGTGGTGCTGAGGTGCACCCAACGCGGCGCGAGGGCACCAATAGGAAACACACCGCAGCCCCAGTGTCAGAAGCAGGCTTTCATCCCACGTTTCAGGGATGCACAAATAACAAGGACAGGCAAATACTAAGCAGATGAAAAGGACTGTTTACAAAGAATTCTTCTTAAATCTCCAGGGCATGATTTTCAAGGACTCTGCCTTGTACTAGCAGTGCTCACAGGGAATTTGCTGAAATTTTGCTACTGATTTCAGTGAAGGTAAAGTTAGGCTAAAGCTGATCACCCATAAAATCTGCTCATTGCTATGTCAATGGGTATCTGGACTAGATTACTTCCATTTTCAGATATTCTGCATACTCTGTGTTTCCAATCTTTGCATTGAGGTTAAGGCAGTTACTGCTTTTTCTTGTGGCATTTCTCAGGATTTCCATTAATATTTCAACTGTAATGTTCAGTTCCAAAGGCAGGGGAATTTTTTGTTTTGTTAGAATATGGAAGTTTGACTCTGTCCTGTGCCTGAAAGCTTATTAATGATATGAAATTTTACTATAGCATAATTGTATATTTCATTTCTAATGCAATGTATTTTATAAGGAATTTTGTATTATTTTCAGCTTATTGCAGACAAGAGAATTAAGCAACAAGAAAAAAAGAGTGTTCTGTGAGTTCTCTGTTCTTCAGACAGATTACTATTTTTCTTCTTTAACCATTTGTTGCTTGGGTAAGTCTATAAAGTATTTAGGACATGAGGAAGGTAACCTACCTCCTTGTATGAATTGGTATAGTACCATTAAAAACTATGTCTTCTAATATCCATGCAGTGTTGTTGCCACACTACATTGCCCAAGAAGCCTCCACATACTTGCCCCCATGTAGAACTATTTCTAAATGGAAGAATAACTAGCATTGCACTAACCAGTTCAGCACTGTAATGAATCAGACCACATTTATTTTCTTCACTTTATGTCATGTACATGAATTACAAATCATATTATAATGTAAATATATTTAACTTTATAAAAGCTCCCTTTGTTTCATATATGCAGCTTAGGTGGTGATTTATTGCACTTATTTGTTCTTGGGGCCTCAATCGATATTTTATTATCTGAAAAGAGGGAACAGTGCTACAAGACCATAACCAATCATCTCATTCGTGTTGGTATATCTCTGAATATTTTTTCAGTGAGAGAACTGTTCTCAAAGTACAAAACGGAGATTCCCTCCAGATGACAAACTTTGCAGAACACATCTGTGGACTGCAGACTCTCTGACTGAAGTGTACTAGTTCATTTAAAAATACAAGGCAGAACTTGATTATCCTCATGAAGAATCTCGTCCTAAGCTAATAATAATCAGGTCAATGTTGAACATTGATGTTTGTACAAATTATCTTCTATTGATACTTTCGTTCATGCTGCTTACAACACTAAGATCCTCTAAAACCGTTCATTATTTTATGTTACGTCACACATTGTGTGAAACTAAGGTATGTGCCACAGCTATTCACACACTGTTAAATTAGTTGTTATATAGCTGCAGTCACTGGGTATTTTGAAGGTAACATGTTTGGTGGCTTCATTCCTTTCTCAAATGATAAATTCCATTTTCAAGTCCCCCAAAATCAACATAGTATATAAAAGCAATATACACAAGTACATATTGTGCTCTCTGTAACCATATCCATGAAACTATTCAAAACACAGAGCTGAGTTTACATTATGTCTATGAACAAGTAATAAGTGGCAACAAGTCAGGACTCAGTGGTAAACGTTCCTAAACTTTCTCATGGCTAAACTGAACAGACACCTGAGGCAAGGTACATGAGGATATCTTCATTTCTGAGCTCTCATTCAATCACACTAACAATTAATTAGGACATGGAAAGCAAATAATAAATTACTTTCTTATATTGAAAATTATCACTCTTTCTTGATGAACAGGAGTAGCTCGGCATTACTGTTTGAATTATTATGCAACGATGCCCTGTTTATAGAGTAGGTGGTCACTGCTGATTTTGCGTGATGGCTGTCAGACAACACACTCTGACCCTTTCTGTAATTTAAATATTAAACCAGCACAGTAGTCTGTAATTCCTGTGTGCCTGACAGTGATCATTACATTCAGAAAGGTTTTAATGATACAGCTAACTATGTCACTGTTTTGCTTCAAGAGTGTTTTCTTTTACATAAGCTGTCCTTAAAGATTACAGTATAAACTTCTATTTGTAACAAGGGATTGTGGTGAAACTGCCAAGTAGAGAAGCTAAGCGCAAGAGATTTATTACATTCATTGGAACTTTAAAAAGACATATAAATGCTGTCAAATATGGATTGACAAAAGTTATGTAGCTAATGCTCAGAAAAAAAATAAGAAAACAGATTCATTTTTATCTTATTTTCCTTATGCCAAAGCAGCTATATATTTCAAGATATGGTTATTGTTTGAGATGGAACAACTAAATGCAATGCTTTTTAAAAGAGAAAAATTGGAAAGTGTGCCAAAACGACACACAGATGATACTATTCATGTAAAAAGCACCACAAAATGTATACACAACAGTACAGTTCCAAAGTCTGGCTTTTATCGAATAGTCATAATAATGATAGAAAACTCAGATGAGTACTGTACATTCAGGAGCATAGTAAACAGCTTCAGTCTTCTCATCTCTGAAACTAAATGGGAGCTTTATCTCCACCTTGGTGGAGGCCCAAAAGAAAGCATTTTCTTTTAATGACAGGAAAAACTTTCTGGAACCGTACTTGCTGTGTTCACACCAACGAATTAAGTAGTGATTGAAATCTCTAGTATTATATAATAACACATTTCCTCCTGCTCCTGAAATACACATTGAAATCACAAAATTTGCTCAGGCTACATTAACTGGGCTTCCTGTATCTCATGATACAGTTTTGACCGGTAGACTTATACAGTTTTTTTTCCCCAGAACCCCATCTGCTGAAGTGCAAGAATAAAGAGTATTCCTTGAAAGGATAGCTTGATGTTATTTTGTTTGTTTATTCTTCATTATTCTAGATATATGGATCCATTCATTACTTACTGAACATATTCTGAACACAGAATTGTTCATTCTCTCATGAGGTTTTCTAAATGATTGCCAGTCCATCCAGTGCATCTTTTAAAGATGCTAATAAAATTATCTACACAGTCCTTCTGTGAGGTAACTCCATTTCACACGTGGGGAATTATCATAAATAGCTTAATGCCAAAATTATCCAAAGTATCCATTCTTCAGGGCGTTAATTTGAAACACACATAGGTGAGTTTTTCAGAATACTTAGTACTTTGATAGCATTTGTATGCATTTTTATATCTTTATATGCTGAAAGCAGAGCTCCTTGTTCTTTTTTTTTGCGAAACAGAGCTAAGGCATGTTCTTTGAGATATCCAAAACCACATACTAACAGTTTGGCTTAAATAAACTGTCCAGCCTCTCACAAAGGCACTCAGGGCCAGAAGTAAGGACATCCTCCACTCCTCTGGGGCATCACTCTATTTTTTTTTCCCTTGGTCACTCTGCTTCTGAATGGATGCAACAGAGATATTCAGACCACTAACTCATTATTATTCTTACCCTACTACTGTCCTGGCCACTAGGTCCTTACTTCTTTGTTCTTCATACTTAATAAGATCAGGATCTTGTGGAAAGGGATGACAGTGCTCATGATCACATAATTATGTATTATATGATAAATACTTCTGCAATAATTTGTTTGACACATTCTGTGAGCATGCAGTCCTCGTGGGGAAAGACATTTCTGGAGCTGTCTCTATTCTCAGACTCTCTTTTTTGCCTCCATCTTCTCCAGTCCTTCTGGAGTGGTGGAGAAGACCACCGTGCTCCTGAGAGCGCCCTCTTTTTTTATTCCTTTCCATGAGTATACCCAAACCCACCTCCCTTTCAGGCTCTTCTCTTCCTGACCCCATCCCTCCTGCATCACTTCAACCTCCTTTTCCTCATGTTCCTTCTTCTTAGCTCTTCCTTTTGCTCTTCATCCCTCTATCTCCAAATCATTCCAGCACCTTTTCCTACCTCTGGTCCTCCTTCAAAATCCTTCTTCCGTTGCCTACCTATCCAACTCTGCTCCCTTTTCCCCTGGCTGACTAAACTCTTGGCATTCGGCACACACCTCCCTCCTGAGGATGCAAACTCTCATCTCAGCACCCTGCTCATCCATGGCACCCCAAAGCACTTCTGGGACAAATAGTGTTGGTAATTCTCAGGAGGGCACATTGCAGCCTGGTCAGGTCTTTAGTGTTTTCATATGCCTTCCTGATTCCAGCCATCTATGACCATGTCCTCATCCTCGCCCTGCATCACGATCCTTCATGCTTTGTATTTCTAAGTGCCAGTTTAGTTAGTACAGCCTTCCAGGAAGAAGTGCGCGTAGCATGTCTCTTGGAGGAAGCAGGAGGAGGACGTGGAGGAGGAGGTGGCATCAGGCACTTAACAAAAGGGAAGAGCACCAAGTGCTATCCCTTCAGGGAACCTGGCCATCCTTATCCTTACACATGTTCACCAGCAACTGTCTCTTCCCTCTCCACTTAGTAACTTGACAGGACTGTCCTATCCCACTAGCTTCAGCTCTCAACAACTCCTCCCACTTCCCTGGAGCAGATGAATACAGTCAGGTTTCCACCAGCAGTCAGCAGTGGCCCCTGTGAAGCCAAGCAGCCCTGCTTTCCTGCAAACTTCCTGCAATCGGATACTTCTTGCATTCCCCCTGTTGCTATCAATTACTGTGTCGACAGCCTAGATACAGTCTACATTCCCAGTCTAAGCTAGCACACACAAATGAGCTGAGAGTGCATGGGTCACAGTAGGCAGAGTAGAATATTAATTGTCATCTGCATATTGTAATTTTTTAATGGTTTATCAGTTGGCCAAGTTTGGGAGAACACTAACAAAAATAGTAAATTATGGTTATTTTATTATACTTAATAAAATGAGAAAGCATGACACCTTTCAAAGTGGGAAAAAAAAAATCTCTGCTTTAAGAGTGTTATTAATATAAATAATTAAAAAAAAATCCCTGGTCTCTTCCTGGGCAAAGACTTAAAGTATTTTAACTGGTATTTCCTCAGCAAATTCTCTCTTTAGTAGGCATAGCATGAAAAATTTCAATCTAAGTGGTACATTAAGTTTGACAAGATTAAAAGTAATTACAGACTGAATCTTTTAATGGAAACTAGTAGGCATCTTTAAGTACAGGCTTTACTACTTACACCACCTGTAGCAAACAATTTTATTGCATAAGCATAAAAAGCAAATCTGTTGCTGATTTGTACCACTAGAACACTTTGAATTTTTATATTTTTCTAATACATTGTATACATGTAAGAGTCTGCATAAACACATTTTAAAACTCTTTAAAGCAACATTTTTTTACTTTAGTATTAGAAACATTTTTTAATTATAAAGCACATGTTCTGTAATAATAAATGGGAAAAAGCAAGAGAAACATGTTCTGTTAGTCTATTCACGTGCTTTTTTAAATAAGGTATATTCCATTGAAATCACACAGATAGCTTGTCAGTAAACACTAACAGAGCTATTTCCCACTAATAATATTACAGCTGTTAACTGCACAATGGTCAGCGACACACTACTCAATTATTATGAGCTGCAGAATCACCTCTCATGATAAGAAGAATGTAGGTGAAGTCAGTTAGCTCCTTCCTTTGTAAAAGTTCCCTTGCTGTGTAGGAAGCCATAATCCTTTGGTATTGGATTGGACCAGTATATTGGTATCAAAAGATGTTGACTACTTCAAGGACAAGGTGAGGACAGCTTTGGTCTAATTAGCCAAGTTATTTAAACAAACTATGAAATGATAACGTATGAGTACAAGGTTGCAAAATTCTCTCAAACCACAAATTCAGATCCTAGCAGGAGTGACTGAACATATCTTCCCCTGAGTTGCCTTGAAGACCTGAGAGGCTGGAAGGCATCTTTCTAAGCACTGTGGCCAGGATTCAAAACCATCTCAAACTTCCTAAAATCGTTTCCAGAAGAACATGAGATGCTTTTAAGAGAGAAGTGGACCTGTAGTCACCTGTTAGCAGCACATGGCTCTCACCATGCAGCCACACTTCATAAATGGTTTTATTTACACTGCTCTTCTGCTTCTGTTTTCATTTACAGTAAAATGTGTGAGTATAAAATTCTGTTAGCCAGTATCAGTAATACTTTACAACCATTTTGCAATGATGGTATAAATGAAAACAGGAGATACAGGCATGCAGAGAATCATATTCCTCTTTTATTCTTTTGAAAAATTAAAATTCATAGAATTCAATGTAATAAGGAAACAATATTAAAAGAAAATGAGAAAGCAAAGAATACTGTCATTGTTCAATCTGCACTAGTACAGCTTTGTTAAAGACAAGAATATGGAGATGTTAGTTCATACACATCCAAATAGAGACAAATTTATATTATACTTGCACTGGGATGTTACATTTTCCCATTTAATTCTCTGCAGTGAATGAGAGTGAAGATAAAGAAAATGCTTTAAACTGAAAAATGATGACCTACACAAATTCCTTACTTCAATACCATATTTATGTGCCAGAAGCAAATATAATTGAACTATGCTTTTACATTTTTTTCTGTCTGCCTTTTTTCACTCTAGAGGCACCAGCAAACTATAGGACAAGTAATTACATTATTCTGGTTTGAACTGTTTTAGACAGACAGATGAATGGATAGACATGAACACAACTATAGAATGGTTTGCGTTGGAAGGGACCTTTAGACATCGTCTAGTCATCTTCAACTAGATCAGGTTGCTTAGAGCCCTGTCTAACCTGACCTTGAACACTTCCAGGATTTGGGCATCCACAACTTCTCTGGGCAACTTGTTTGAGTGTCTTACCACCTTCATCGTAAAAAAAAAAAATAAAGTCTTAATTATATCCAATCTAAAGCTACCCTCTTTTAGTTTAAAACCATTTCCCCTTGTCCTGTTGCTGTAGGCTCTGGTAAAAAGTCTTTCTCCCATCTTTCCTGTAAGACCCCTTTAAGTTTTGAAAGGCAGAGATAAGGTCTCCCTGGAGCCTTCTCTTCTCCAGAGTGAACAACCCCAACTCTCTCAGCCTGTCCTCATAGGAGCTGTGTTCCAGCCCTCTGATTGTTTTTGTGGCCCTCCTCTGGACCCTCTCCAACAGGTTGTGCTGGTTTTGGCTATGTTAGAGTTAATTTTCTTCATAGTAGCTAGTATGGGGCTATGTTTTGGCTTTGTGCTGGAAACAGTGTTGATAATACAGGGATGTTTTAGTTATTTCTGGGCAGTGCTTACGTAGACAGAATGAAGGCCTTTTCTGCTCCTCATATTGCCCCACATGTGAGTAGGCTTGGGGTGCAAAAATTTGGGACGAGACACAGCTGGGATAGCTGACCCTGACTGACCAAAGGGCTATTCCGTACCATATGACGTCATGCTCAGCATATAAAGCTGCGGGAAGAAGACAGAAGGGGGGGATGTTTAGAGTTATGGTGTTTTTTCTTCCCAACTAACCATTATGCGTGATGGACCCCTGCTTTCCTGGAGATGGCTGAACACCTACCTGCTGACGGGAAGCTGGGAATGAGTTCCTTGTTTTGCTTTGCTTGCATGGGCAGCTTTTGCTTTACTTTTTAAACTGTCTTTATCTCAACCCATGAGTTTTCTCACTTTCACTCTTCTGATTCTCTCCCCCATCCCAGTGGGGGGAGTGAGTGAGTGGCTGTGTGGTGCTTAGTTGCCTAAACTACAACAAGAGTCAATGTCTTTCCTTTACTGAAAACTCCAGAGTTGGATGCAACACTCCAGGTGGGGTCTCACCAGAGTGAAGTAGAGGAGCAGAATCACCTTCCTCAAACTGCTGGCTGTGCTTCTTTTGATACAGCCCAGGATATGGTTTGCTTTCTGGGCTTCAAGCACACATTGCTGACTTATGTCTAATTTTTCATCCACCAGTATCCCCGTGTCCTTATCTGCAGGGCTGCTCTCAGTCTGCCCATCCTCTAGTCTGTACTGATATTGGGGATTTCCCTGACTGAGATGCAGGACCTTGCACTTGGCCTTGTTGAGCTTCATAAGGGTCACATTAGCCCACTTCTCAAGCCTGTCAAGGTCCCACTGGATGGCATCCTATCCTTCAAGCACATCAGCTGCACCACACAACTTGGTGTCATCTGCAAATGTGCTGAGGGTGCACTTAGTCCCCCTGTATGTTTGTCCCAATACAGACCCCTGAGGGACACCACTCATTACTGATGTCCAGTTGGTCACTGAGTTGTTGACTGCAACTCTTTGGATGTGGCCATTCAGTCAATTCCTTATCTATTGAATAGTCTGTCCATCAAACCCGTATTTCTCCAATTTAGCAACAAGGATGTGTGGGGACAACATTATGTGTGGACTAGAAAGTAATATTTCACGTTAACAAATGTTCACAGTAGGTTGTTGATATATAAAAAAGTTTCTTTTAAAGTCCTTTTTTCCCAATTCTACATAAAGTTTCAGTAGGTTTATTGCTCATGGTTACTTGGTCTAATTAGCAAAAATAGTTAATCAAACTCTTATTAGTTAACTTTAAAAATAACAATTTATGACTGTAAAGTGACAAAATTCTTGCAAAACATAAATTTAAGTCCTGGCAGGAGTGACTGAACATATCTTTCTTTTAGTTGCCAAACCACCTGCTATGCCATTAAATACGTGCTGCTTTTGAGTGAGACCTAAAACGACTGTGAATTAGTCTTATTATTGTAAATTACAAAGATCCCTCAGCCTACACTTCAGGGTTCACTGAGAATTTCTTGCCCAGATTTTGCCTGCCTTTCTCTACAGCTATACAACTCTTATGGTAGTTGCTGTTCTTCTTCAGTTGGCTGTGTGCATTCCTGGGCTGTAAGGGCTACGCAAAGTAGACGACTTCTGATAGAAACGCCCTGCCTAAATTTGCTTGTTAACTATACCTACTAGCAATCTCTCACTCTGTGATTTTGGAAGGAGCCTGGATTCTAATTCAGTTTCCAGTTTTACTACTAAAGCAAGAATCAGGTCTGAAGAACTCAGCTTGTTCATTATATTGCATTGCTAATGGAAACTATTGTAATTCCTTTGAGCAAAAACTCAGGGTTTGATTCAGTTCACTAGCAATGATGTGAGAAAACAAACTTTGCATTACTGAGGACCACATATCTGGTGGATATGTGTGTGGGTATGCATGTACGTTTCTCAAATTTAATTCTAAGTGCCTCTTTAGTCAAACAGGAATAAAACCACATTCTGTCTAAATCTTCTGTACAATACACACATGTGGCTGTCACGACTTTAACTGTCAGTATAAACAGAAATCATCCATTGATCTCAGCTGTCTCTTCTGAAGAAACCTTGTATTTTGCACTCCTTCCCAGGACAGCTGTCCTGCAGAGAGGGACAAGCTGTGCTTTCACAGGTTGGGTCAGGTCACAAATATAACTGTAAGAGCTATGAGAAATATTAACAAGTGCAATAATTGTATTAGTGCAATTCCTCAAATTCTACAGGGATAAAAATTTCTGAACAATGCATAAAGATCATTTGAGGAGTAGCTGGGCCAGCTTGGATTGTATATCACTGTGCAAAAGATGAATTTCTTTTGTCTGAAATCTACAAACTTCTGGATCAAATTGCTACAATCTTATTAGACATGAGCAGAGTTGTCTAATCCAATCAGGAGAGAAATAGCAGTAGTAATAGAGTTTATCACAGGCTAATAAGCACCAAAAAAATATTTTTATGGGGCTATACCTGTGGATTAACTGATGAGGATAAGGTTTGGAATTACATTTGAGCAAATTACAACTCACTACATGAAGCTTCTGGTACAGATTGGTTGGGAAATAGCTGCTGCAGTAGTCAATGTTTTCAGTTTAATAAATGGGTAAGCCTTTTTATGCATGAAAATGGCTTGCATTTTAAAGTTTATATTTAGGAAAATTATATGAAGTAAAACAGATTATCACAAGGTCTTAAAATATGAGCTATCATGTAGCTGAGTTAGGAAAATTGTTTTGTAACAAATAAACTTCAAATCAATGTCAAAGTAAAAACCTAAAATTAGCTGTAAGAAAACCACATATATGTGAAATTTTATTGCACTCAAAATACAGTAACATTCTTAGATTGTTTAAAAAGTAATGGATACAGAATAAGGCAAACAGGAAAATGAAGAACAATTAGCTAAGCGTATTTTAAAAGTAATGTAAGGTTTTAGAAGTTTGAATGACTGAAAAGATTGTAGGATAATTCAGGTTGGAGAGGGCTTCAGGATGTCACTAGTCCAACCTCCTGCTCAAAGCAGGGTCAGTTCCGAGATCAGACCGGGTTGCTCTGGGCTTTATCCAGGTGGGTCTTGAAAACCTTTAAGGATGGAAATCTGGGAAATCTGTTCCAGTCATTAAACTAATAAAGCATCATGAAATGGGCAGTACAGTAAGATGTTATTGAGTACAAAAGAAAAATAAAGTAAAAATATTTTCTTCCTCGTTGTCCTTTAGTAATTAGAATACTATGTGGCTATTTGGGACGTAAATTTCATTCTGTAGCCATGCCTGCATTTTAGGTAACTAAAGGGTGTTGAAGTTTGATTTGTTTATATTTATAAAAAATGCATCAGGCATCCACTCATATGAATGCATGTAGTCTAAGTCCAGTCAATCCTTCTTACTTCGTACCTCATTTGGACCAGTACCTATCACAACATGTGGAGGCATGGATTTAATTTTTCACTTTCATGTGGAATAAATCTTTTCTGTTGTTGTGAAAAATATGGCTTTTTATTGAAAGTTTCAGTCTCTCTGGCCTTTCATGTTTCACGTTTCACAGCTAGAGCTTGTGGGTGGACTTACTAAACCAAGAAGACAGTCTGGAAGGAAAATAGTCAAGGCAGTTTTTCATTTCAGTGAACTGTAAGTTTCACTGCCATGTTCTTGAGGACATGGGGTTTTTTGTTATTTCATTTTTTTGTTAAGGGTCTACAAGAGGTGCAGTAATTATAGTCTTCAGCTGCAAAATAAGTTATTGCAAAGATAATGCAAAGACGTTCTTTTTAAAACTGTGCTTCACTAAAATCACCCTTTTGCTGACTTCAGTACTGCTATAATTTTTATTAAAAAAAAATCATACATTTAAAGAAATATGAAGCAACTAGACTCTGCTTGAATCCTATGGTAACAGCCTGTGGTAAGAGTAGACCATGGAACAAAATGTCAGTACTTACTCAGGACCCAAAATTTGATCCAGCCTCTATCTTGTCTCCAGTTCTAGTCAGTAATAAATGCTTAGGGAAAGAAAACAAAAAAAAAAAAAAAGAGACACTTATAGAGATTTCTCCTTTAAGGAGCTTCCTGGTTCAAAGAAAGATGTGCCGATAGACAAGGTTTTAGAAAGGGGTCCAAGGGAATAATTAGATTCAGGATCAATATATTCACCCATGTCATGGCATGTGGTGCATCCAGGCACTGAGACTGTGCTCATCTCAGCACACTGACAGCTGCAAACACCACTTTTCCTTCCTCAAAATACACAAAGGTAAAAAAATCCCATCAATCAATTTGACATTGGGGACAACAATTCAAAAACAGAAAGAGAAATGAAAACTGCAAAGTGATAGTGTCAAAATCAAAAGAGCACACCTGCCTGCCAGGCTAATTCCTTGTGTAGCTAGATCTACACCAGCGAAATGGACTATGGTGTAGGCACAGGCATTTTTCCAACATAATAACATGTTTAGTTATTAACATGCTCTCTGGCACAGCTCTGGCCTGTGGCAACCAGTAGCCTGAGAAATGCCTGGACCAAGTCCCTGGGACAGCATAGGTCAAGAATTTGCCCAAGGAGGCCGTGTGGATAAGGCTGCTCTTCCTCTTCTGTTTATTTGCTTAAGGAGTCACATTTTTTTCTTTTTTTTTTCAATTTTCTTGAGGAGAAGAGCTGTCTTATGCCACCTGCTTAATCTGCTTTACTGCACAGGCAGATGCAGGCTGTCAGGCTGTTGTGCTCATGAGGTTTGTGCATGGCTTTCTCATTGGGGCAAAACAAGAAACATGGATTCTCCAGGGGCATGGAAGGCAGTGGAGGCAGTCAGGCAACCCGACCACTGGGTACCCCTGAGGTGGGGGCTACAGCATAGACACAGCCAACGCCCACCACTAGCAGCCACCTCTGGCCTGGAAAAGCCCAAGAATAAGACAGGAAGTCTAGCAAAAAGGAAAAGCACAGTCTGATGGTGGTAGAAACTGAAGTCTGGTTTCAGGGTTAGATAATCCAACTATCTGTACGATACAACTCGACCTACATTTGGCAGAGCAGTTCATTAAGCCATCGTTGCTAATGTCACACACTTCACTCTCTGAAGTGATGTTGCCATGACCACTTCCCTTGATAATTTATTCCACGGTCCAGTTGCTTCTGCTGTTTTTCAAAATGGAACTGTAAATTAGAGAGTGTTAATACAGAAAGACTTGTGCGTGCTTATTCTGGATGGGAAATTTCTAATCAGGGTGGTGTAGCTTTTGTATCTGAGTCAGAGTAAAGGTTCCTTCAGTGAAACATGAATTAATTTTTGATAGCTAAGAAAATTTTAATAGATTCATTTTTGTATGATAGATTTAATGATGCATTTTCTTTCTTTGTAAATGACTGACAAGTACATTTGTGGTTATTATTCAGAGCCCTCAATTGGTTTTACCAATAATTATTTTTGATTCTGAAATAAGAAAATTAGGAGACCTATCTGTGATTTAATAACACCATTTGCCTCATTTTAGATGTCTTTGGGGACAGCTGCTTCCATTAGCTTACTGCTCAATCATATATATTTAAATAGCTTATAGATAATGAAAATCAACCAAACAATTATTTTCTATTGAACTGTGCAACTATGCAGAAAGGTGTGTGTGTATGTGTGCGTATGTGTGCATATGTGCAAATGCATGCACATGGTTGCAAATTTTACCATATTAACATCTGTCCTCCTCATGCACCAGGATTAATCTTGTTGTAAGAAAATAAATGTATAAAGTCCATGCTTAGTTTTGTCCTAGTTCACTAGAATCCTAGAATTGAGAGTTACTATTGTATTCAGGCAGATGGACCTTGAAAAACATGGCGGCGGGAACAACCCCAAAGCTAGCAGTTGGTGAGGCTGAAAAGAAGAATGGCCCTCCTGAGTCGCTGAGTCCAGCACTGTGCTCTCAGAGACAGCAGGACTAAATGACCATCTTTCACAAAATAATGACAATTTTGGGGCCCATGACTTCCATTTTAGGTGTGTTCCAAAACTCAGTTATTTTGGTTTTGTTTTTCTAGTTTCTAGAACAATTTGTTCTTGGTTAATTTGTTGCCATTTTTCTTTTGTGCTCTTCCTGGCTCTTAGTGCAAAGATTTTCTTCTATTTCCATTATTTTTATCTTTATATTTTTACACAATGCTGGTATGTCCTTCCAACCTGCATTTGATGAAGCAAAGAACTTATGTTTTTTTTAGTCTCCATATAAAAAACATTTCATTCTTATCAGATTAGCAATCTTTTTGTATTCCTATGCAATTCTAAGATCTACTTGAACAGAATTATACACAGAGTTGAGATCTCATGAGGGTATTGTTACTTTCATGGCCCAAATCATCTTGTAATCAGCTAGTACTTCTTTGTTGTATTTCTGCTTAGATCCAGTTGAGCTCCTGACATGAAAAAAATCTAGGTTTTATTTTCCAGATATAAGAACTTGCATTTTTTATTGCCCAATTTCAGCTGAGAAATAAAGAATCTGACTCAAAAAGCATTGAGGACTTTGACTCTCCCTGAAGTTTACAGTTGAACAAGACTGTACTCACCTGGAAGGAATTAGGAACTAATAAATTCATTTTAGAGGGTGTAAAAATTACATTGGTTTTAATTGCTTGACTTACTTAGCGTTCCATTTTGATTTATGATGAGTTTATGATGCTGAAAAATATCCACCTTTGTCTGTTACGTGACAATAGCTGCATGATGAGACATCTGTCTGTGAACAATCTCTCTCAGTCCATTTACCATCCTTGTTCCAAACATATCCCTATGCAAGAAGCCATAGGTAATAAATTGTACTTACATTTCATATTTGCCACTAAACAAAATGACACAAACATCTGGGAACAGATACAATATGCAGTGTTATTTCAAAGACATGTATTATTAACACTCCACATGTTCTCTAATGCAAACAATTCTTTCTTCAGAAAGAAACATTTAACCTGGGTACATTTACATTTCGAAGGGTGAATCTAAGGTTTAACTATGATAAGCAAGGGGAAAGAGCTGTGTTGCAGCTAATTATATGCTTCCCCACAGCAGTGATCAAAGATACAGAACTTGTAGGGAAAAATGGAAAGTGCAAATTTCTGCTAAGTCTCAAATAGGAATTCTGTCCTAAAGGAGAAGTCAGAAAGAAAGTTGCTTTAATTTTTATATTCTTGGTACTCCAATGCAAACCATAATATAAAATCTTATACTGAAGTATTCCTTTATAGACATTTTGCTTCTGTGCTGTTTTTTTCTTGTTATGATTTTCAATTATTTCCTATTCAAAAATGGGGAAAAAAAAAAGTGTATTATGCCATATCATTTATTGTCTCCGTTGTTACTAATGGTAAAAGTTTTCTATTTATTTTAATAGAATGGAAAAGACATAGCCTTAATTCAAATTGAAAAGGCAGGTGGCAAAGAAAGCACAGTGCTTCTGTTACAGGAATGGAGTCCTTGGCTTGCACAAGGCTACACAATGTCAAGGAAAGACCCCCATAGATTATTACATTAAAGAGGTGGTGAAAAATGGATGAAGTCTGAAACAGCACCACAGCCCTTGGAAGCAGTTGCTGCACAAAATTTCCTGAAACAATGGCATGAAATTGTATGCTGTGGAGCTAGGTCTCAGAGAAACAGAGACCAGCGCAATCTAGTAATCCTGGGGAAATCTTGCCAGGCATGGATGTAAAGAAAGATTCTTCCAAGGTCTCCATTGGGATACAGATTACATGAAGTCTGATTTCACTGAAGTCAAAGAAAACAATCCTACCACAACTGTAAAGAATGGCATCCATTTTGGAGCAATTTGTATATTGTTAAATGTTTTCCCATGTAGAAAGCTAACCTTTATTCTTTTCAACTTAATGATAAAACTTGATGTGATATGGGGTGTTTTTAAGAAAATGAATAAGAACTACCAAGCTAAATGTATCATGATTAAAATTATTCCGTATTTCCCTCATGTTTCACAACAATAAACAGTTCTTTTTGTCTGAAAGGAATGTTTACAACCTTAAGGCTTTTCATCTTTCCCTCCTGCCAGATTTTCTATCAGGGGACATCAGCTGAAATTCTCCTGGGAGCCACTACCTGTCAATGTGAAAAAAAATAACAACAGAATGCAATCACACCCATCTAATCAAGGAGAAGAAAAATAATTTACATAAACAGTCAAACACAGAAAAGCTTAAATTTCAGATATTTCACTGAATCAGAGAATGGTACGGTTTGGAAGGGACCTTTGGAGATCACCTAGTCCAACTCCCTTGCCAAAGCAGGTTCACCTAGAGGAGGTTGGACAAAAACACATCCAGGCGGGTTTTTAATATCTCCAGAGAAGGAGACTCCACAACCTCTCTGGGCAGCCTGTTCCAGTGCTCTGTCACCCTCAAAGTAAAGAAGTTTTCCTCATGTTCAGATGAGATTTCTTGTGTTCCAGTTTGTGCCCGTTGCCTCTTGTCCTGTCACCGGGCACCACTAAAAATAGTCTGGCTCCATCCTCTTGAGACCCACCTTTAAGATATTTATAAGCAGTTATGAGATCCCCTCTCAGTCTTCTCCAGGCTAAACATACCTAGCTCTCTCAGCCTTTCCTCAGAAAAGGGATGCTTCAGGTCCCTGATCATCTTTGTAGCCCTCCGCTGGACTCTCTCCAGTAGTTCCCTGTCATTCTTGAACTGGGGAGCCCAGAACTGGACACAGTACTCCAGATGTGGTCTCACCAGGGCCGAGTAGAGGGCAAGAATAACCTTCCTTGCCTTGCTGGCCACACTCTTTTTAATGCACCCCAGGATACCATTGACCTTCTTGGCCACAAGGGCACATCACTGGCTTATGATCAACTTGTTGTCCACCAGGACTCCCAGGTCTCTCTCTGCAGAGCTGCTTTCCAGCAGGTCAGTCCCTAAACTGTACTGATGCCTGGGGTTATTCCTCTCTAGGTGCAGGACCCTACACTTGTCCTTGTTGAACTTCGCTAGGTTCCTCTTCACCCAACAGGTTGTCCAAGCCTGAACAGGTCTCAAGGAATAGCAGCACAGCCTTCTGTTGTGTCAGCCACTCCCAGTTTTGTGTCCTCAGCAAGCTTGCTAAGGGCACACTCTGTCCCATCCAGGTCATTGATGAATATGTTGAACAATACTGGACCCAGTACTGACCCTTGGTGAACACTGCTAGTTACAGGCCTCCAGCTAGACTCTGTGCCACTGAGGGAAGTAGCCTTGAGATCCCAGGAATTCTCATTCTTCTTTTTCCACCCTTTTCCCCATATTGTCTCAAAGAATCCAAACACCTAAGAAAATTTCTTATGCATTTGAGAAAATATTTGTAGTCACACCTAAATTGTTTAAGAGGGATACACTAGAGTTTCTTATTTATCACACCTGTAAGATCTTTTTGCAAAGAAAAACAAATTCATATTCTTCTTCTATTTGAAAGACACCAGAGGAAAATTAATGTTTATTATTTTTTAACTTTGCAAAAAGGATTGACTAAATAACAAAGATATCTGGTAAGACTATCTCATTCAGATAAAATAATTGTAAATGTTCTTGTGAGAGAGAGATCTATATATTTAGGTAGACACCACACATTAAATGAAGCTGTACTCTTCACTGAAGTGAATCTAAGATAAAAGACCATCTTTAGCATTTTTCTGGTTCTTAATCGTCTCATAACAGTGAAACATCGGATAAAGATCCACAGTTGTTACAGAAAAAAGAGTCCTATGAGCAGTAGAAAATACAATCATTAATCAACATTCTTGATAGTATTGGAAAAGTTGATTTGTTCCTACCATGTCACTTGAATAAAGATTTTCTGCTGTTCATAAAGATTTCCTGATTTCTGAGTTACCTGTGGCCTGAATCTTGCTTGTACTCCAAGAAGTTGTCTGATCATCTCCTTTTGCCCATAGTTATGCAGCAGGGACTGCAAATTGGTGCTACCACTCTGCTGCTGCCCGGTAGGCACTGTGTCCCTGCAGAGCCTCACAGGTGTATCCGAAACTTCTGTTTACCCTATGTATACAGAGTATGTTGTTGCATTGGTGAGCATTGGACTCCCGGGCCCTGAATCTCACCTCAGTCATCCCACAAGATGTTTCCAACAGGAAAAAGGGGAACATTCTGCATAATGTGTTATTCTCATGGTTGGGTCAAAAACTGCATCAAATATTTTCTGGCTTATCCATGGCTAACACCTGAGGAGATGACAGATGCACCCACAGCAGCAGTGATCTCTATGTTCACAATAAGAACAGGCAACATCAGGCTTTGGAGAGGATGAGCAGGGACACCAAATATATGTAGGGCTGCAGCCTGTCCCATGACACTGCGTGTTGCACAGGGAACAGATGTATTAGAGTAATATATAGGGCATGAGCAAGCTCAAAGGGCTGCAGGGTACGTACTCAGCCAAGACAATCTCCAGGTGTTGTAGGAAGGGGGTGTTACCGTCTGCTTTAGAAGAGTGTTGGCTTTGAGCAATGTGGGTATAAAACCCTCTGTCCTACTCAGCCTTGGGATCATTCTATCTCATGGGTTCCTTCCTTCTCCAAAGTGAAGGTGTTCATTTTTACCTCATTTTCTACACTTCAAAATGTGTGAATGCTTTGATTCTAATAGTGGTTTGGGGCTGACAACCCACTGGCAACCCTATATGCTCAAAAATTCCATCAGAATGGTCAAACATAGCTAAGGTTTCAGCATACAATACGGCAAAGTCCACCCTCTTTTTACCCTTTCCTTGGGTTCGAGCATTTTTCTGATCCTCCCATTTTTACTGTGCATCATTGCACATTCAGTTTCTACCTGTTCAGTCTAAACTGACACCACCAAAAGCAAAGATATTTCAGAGGAGCCCAGAGAAGGAGGTCTTATCCTAATGACATGCAACAGTACATCCTTAGTTGTTGTATAGAAGCTCTTGAAAAGACAGTGAGTTTATCCCCACATAAGCTTTTTTTAACAAGTTGCAGTATTATTTTTGTAATAAATTGAAGAAGTTGAGATACATTAGGATTGTGTGTCTTTCTCAAGGTCACAAAAAATCTGCCAAACTGGAAATTTCACCCACATTTTCTGAGTCACATCTCAATGCTTAACAACAAGGTCCTTTTCTCTTGCATCTCTTGGAGATACACTGATGTAACTCCAGTTTGAAATCAGAATGAAGCTTGGATTTTAAATTTTTTTTTTCTGTTTTACCATTCATTTCTACAGAATGCATGGCATTATTTAAAAATAACAGGAGGCACTCACTGGCACCAGTTTATTGGATTTTGCTCCAGAAAGCAACAGAGTAGGTCAACAAGCAGTGACATACTAGGGGACACCAAAAGCACTTCTGTCAATACAAATCATTCACCCTCTGCCACTTGACTTCTCATGAATATCAGTGCAGTAGTTGCTTCCATCCACACTGACATCTGGCATATACAAGACATCGTTATTCTGCAGAGATTCTTGTAGAAGTGCACATAAGAAGCACTTAACTGAAATAGTTAAAAAGTGTGTTTCAGTGAAGAGTATGAATTCGTGGAAGGAAACTCAAAGGATTTTTATATCTCCTAAGTTCATGGTTCTTCTCATTGTTTCTTGACAGAAGTATTTTGAACACACCTTGAAGCAGAAATCTTGTTTACTAGTGATGTAATAATCCCTGCACACGTTGAACTGCAAAACAATCAAGTTTTAATACTTGTCCAGATAGCTTTGATTTACAGCTCTGGAGGAAGGCCACAGAATTCTGCTGATATCTGCCAGCTGAAAATCATGTCACTGGTCTCAGAAAAGCTCAAAAGCAAGACTATCCTACTGGAAGAGTAAATTTTAACAATGTGTTTCATAGCCACCATTCACATTGAACAAGCTTGCTATTTCTTTAAAGGAACACAGCTGCCACAGTAAAAACAAACAGCAGTCATAGCCAATAAAATGGTAGCTGCCATATAAAAAATGTATGGTTTGAGGTTAAAACAGCATACGTTTCTTTAGGGAATTTCAGTTATTACAGGAAATCACTATGAATCAGGTTTTTTTAAGAAAAGAACTAGGAAATGTGATCATTACAAATTCAGGGTGCCCAATTTGCTACTGAAACATATTTATTTTCAGAAGGTGGCTGTTCATCTGGTTGTGGCAACCTCTAATCATTTCTTACGATCCAGTCATAAGTATATGCTTATGTATTGCAATTATTTCTTCATTTTTTTTATTACTTGTGTTCTGGATGTCTTCTGAGGCGGTAGTTCCAGTAACATTGCCGCACTGATGCATTCTGAGAGCATAGCTCACTGCTCAGGGGCCAGATACTGTTTTCTCACAGGAAAAAACATCTGCTTTTTGACAAACTGATATTTTAAAATATTGTTTTGCTTTTTGCTTTTCTGTTTTGTAGTACCACTACACTTTTTAGTCTTTGAGCTACCTGCATATGTTCTCTACCCCTGATAACAGGATTTTTCAGGACTAATATTTATAGGTGTCTCTATTTTTGGCACGCAGTACAACGTCAGTGAAATGTCTGGCATGCTAGACATTTCACCTAAAATACCTAATACACATTATGTGTTGCAGGTAACTTCATAAAATATAGAGTTGAGAATTTTTAGATAATCAGAAGAGAAACTAGTAATCTGCAATCCCTAACAATTTTCATTATAAAGGTTCCTCTTCACTCCAGTATTAGCATGAAGGGGTTTTTTACACTGATCAGTAACTAACTTGTAGTTAGCATAACTTATAAAATAAACTCACACACAGATTTTTCTCAGTCCAGTTTCCAATTACGAGCAACACAAAGTAGCCAGTTCCTTTTTCTCACTAATAATCCTCAGAATTCCTGGATTTTTTTCAAAAAGACTGAAAATTACAAGGTCAGAGTGACAGGGTCCACAAGCAGCCTCAGCACACGCTGCTCTGAGAACCGCAGGTTGCAGTGACACCTTCTAAACCAGAGAAATGGGGAAGTGAAAGAAGTACAAAAGGAAATAAGCCCCATTAGAGAACACACCAACTTTTCCATAACTTAGCTCTCAGTGTTGTGGACTTGCGTGTTTTGAAAAGCCGTTTATCAGCCCTAGTGTGCCAAAAGAAAAGATGAACTAAAAGAATGTTAAAAGATATTGCAGGACACATGATAATTCCTTCTTCGTAACACTTTTTCAAGAATGGGACTTAATGATTCAGTAATTGAAAGAAAACTTGAGTAACATCTTTCTTTCCTATACATATAAATTTCCCCAGATAATTTTCATTGTACAATAACTACTACAGTTTAATATCTTAGAACTTATCTAAACAAATTTCCTCAAATCAGAGGATTTTGTCACCCTATCCTTTAACTTCATAGCAATTTCACTAAATGGACATAGCTTTCCAGCAGGTTTAATAAGGCATGGTTTGAAACAAAATCAATTTTAAATGTTTAGTAACCAATAGCAATGTAACACTGAGATTGCGTTAGTATTTATGTGATGAATTTGCCTTTGATGTCCGCACTCGTGAAACTGAAGTGCACACCTTCAAACCTGCCACAAAAAGAAAGTGGGAAAGAGACTTTAAGTCCTCTGTGCCTTACAGAGAGATCTTGTTTAGTTCCATTCTCTTAAAGGGCATGTGAAATCATCACAGGATTGACCTGTAATTATGAAATTTATGCAGAGGAAGTTGTAAACAAAACAAAAAGATGATCACAAAACAGTGATTAGGGAGACTCAGTTGTAGGGAAAAAAAAAAAGACTGGTGAAGTGATTGCCATACAAAAGCACTAAGTGCAGGAGATATATATATATATATATATATAAGGCAGGATGTTGAATTTGTATAATAAAGGGAGGATGTTGAATTTGTAAGGATAGCAAACTTAGTGTCCAAAGACATGAATCAAAAATTAGGAGAGACACAAGCCGTAAAGTGTCATGGCATTTTCCAGCCATGAAGTACTGGGTTGGGGAAGGTGCGTGTTGCTCAGCAGCTGTCTCTTCGGAGCACAGCCCTGCTGTTCAGGTGGATCTTGCAGCTCCTGGAGCACATCGTGGATGAGAGGCTCACTGATCTCATCGCATATGGCAATTTGCATTCAAACCTCGCCAGGAAATTCTGTCTTCAAAATGGTTCTACTGTACTGTTAATCCTGCAAAGCGAAGCACTCAGAAGTTAAGGAATACTAATGGTAAGAGTACCTTTATTGTCCTAACATTGAGTCATTGTCTCCACAATGATACACTTCAATATTCTTTAATTAGGCAATATGCATTGTGATTTCTGCTGGACTTCTGCCTTCGGTTATTGTATTAAATAATAACCCAGCATATGTGTTGTGACTGGCTGACAGCCACCACTTGTAGTAGTCAATCTAGTAATTATAGTTCACAGCTTCTAATATTTCTGTGCTGCAATCAGCAGTTTTATTTATTAGAAGTAAAGTAATACTATCTGATATTATTAGACCTAATAATTCTCCAAAGGTTGAGTATATAAATCAGCAGGAAAACATTGTTTCTGGAAACATTTCATATTGGTTAATTCCCTGTAGAATTTTACAGACACTCTATTCCATTATCAAATTGTGTAATTCACTTAGTGCTCAGTTCCAAGAAAACGTAACGTCTTATGTGTATCTGAATGGCTTTCCTCTTCAAATACCCCACAACACTTTATGCACCCTGCACATACTCTCTAGGATAAGTGCTTTCTTCCTTGGTTTGGAGTGTTATAACTTCCAGTTACTTGTCGCCCACAATATTTATTAGAAAGAAAAAAGTCACATTGATTAATTAGCCAATTAAAGAATTTAAAATGTTTGTTATATCAGGCCTGTGTGTCCCTTGTTCTCTCTCAGATTTTTCTTTTTTGAAGAGATGCTTCAAAAACATTTTCTGCTAATGTTAGTGGGAGGGCTGTTATTTTGTTATGACATTATTTAACTATGTCTACCATTTGAGTTAATGGGTATACTTTTAAACTACAAATGCCAGAATCTTAAAGTTTCTAAGAGGAAATTTAAGACAGTCAGGTGCAAGTAAAATATTTCTTAAAATGCAGCCTGAAAGACTGAGAGGGCCCATAAAATGAGAAGAAGCTGGTAACTGTCTTAAAAAAGAAAGTGGCAGACACAGCCATGAATGTGTCTTCTCAGGTATTTTTTGAATAATGTTGAATGGAGATGAATGTAAAGCAAATGCCATGGTAAGAGTTATTCCTATATTCTTCTTATACATATATGATTTATAAACTGTGAAAACATGGAGCAACATATTAGACTGGAAGCACAACAGCTTCTAGAATACTAGTGAGACACACAACTGAAAACATTCTCATTATAAATAAATAAACATTGTTTGAGTACTGACAGCTGCAAAGTAATTAGTATTTGCAAGGAATATTGCAATATCTTGGGGACTGAGCCTACAAATGGCAAAGCCCTCTGCCCTTTATCCAGTATTTTAGTTTTGCACAGGCATTGGGGTTTAGTTAAAATTGTCTTGAAGAAGTGACAGCTCATAAGGAAAAGAAAAAGTAGAGATAACACAGAGCAAAAATACAAGACACAAGGAGCTCAGGTTCCAGAATTGAAAAGTTACTTCACAACCTGCTTTTGATTTGCTGAACATCATTTGAATACTATAATGATGGCACACGAATGCAATGAAAAAGAACACTTGTTTTTCAAGTTGGGAAGATATTGTACCCTGCATTTTACAAAATTTCAATATTCAGTGTATGAAGAGACAGAGATGGAAAGGCTGTTTCCTGAAAGAGTTTGTATGCAGCTGACAGCCCCATGCATTGAAAACCAATTGAAAATAGTAATATAAAAAAAAAAAATTCAAAGAGCTTAACTGATATTTTAACACACAGTTATGAGTGAGTGAACACTGCAGTTCTGGCACTCCTGCTGGGCTGAATGCAGACCAGAGAAGGACCATACTGTGCCTACCATCAGCCTGCTATTATTTCTTCAACAAAACCTTCATTCCCTACTGCTGCTAAATACGCACTTCCAAAAAAGCATAAAACAAGGAGGGGGAAAGCCTATTCTTCCCATGAAATTTAAGAAAAAAATCCACTAATGATTGTATTGCTGGCTCAGCCCTCAGATTCATGTATTGCCCATATTACGTAGCCATTCTTCTGAATAAAGCAAAAGGGGAAAAATTTCTGTTTTATATCTTTTCCCGGCTTTGACAGTGATGACTTGAACAAGTCATTTTTGTACATCCATTTCTCTGTTTATAAAGTGGAGATAATGAGGCCTCATTTGTAAAGGATTCAGCATTATCGTTGAAAAGCTCTGACTAAAACTAGGTCTTATTATTAACTACAGAAATGTCCATCAGATGTTCCAGAGGACAATAAACCCCCATTACACTGCATCTATTAATGTACAATGCTCCTGAATAGAAAAAAAAAAAATATTCATGATTCAAAGGAGTTGTGAGCAAATTCTTGCAAGCTCAATCTTCTGTCCCACGTGCAAATAGACTTGGCCTACTCAGTGACAAACGGGAACTGGATTCTGCATCTGGATTCAGGATGGGGATCAAAGGCAGATGAACAGACAGAGACCTCCTCGGACACCGACCATAGAAGAAAGAGGGCTGACCCTTTGATCCCTCAGCTTTTATACTGAGCATGAGGGAGATGGGATGGAATACCCTCTTGGTCAGTTTTGGGTCACCTGACCTGTCCGCTCCTCCCCGCAGATGGGACCCCACTGCGCTTTTCCGCTTCTGACCCTCCAATGGGGCAAATAACCAAGTTATCTGCCCTTGGCTGTTAGAGCAATAAGTATAAGCAAAAGCTTCTCTGCATACCGTGCCCTGGCATCAGCTATAAACATTGGTCTTACCACTCTGACAGCCAACAGTTTCTGCACAATATGCTGTTAATTTCAGTAGTTAGAAGAGGCCCAACTAAAAGTAAAGGTACTGATCAAAACCGGTCCTGTTTTACCTCAAGCCAGGACACTCAGGCAACACTCACTCGTTAATTCTCAGCGCCCCCAGCAATACAAGAGCTGTGGCTGTTTCATGTGGCTGCATACCTCTGCCAGGCAGATTTGCTGCTCAGAGGGACTGATGACTTGCATTTGCTAGGAGGGACTAATCAACTTCAACTGTTAATTCCTAGTGACTTTAATGAGAGCATGAACATCGGTGATCCTTATCTAAACAACATTGGCTGGGCTAGCAGAAGAGAACATTTAGCTACTGGTCATGAAATTATCTCTCTTCTCTTTAATTTTGTAAGGGTTTTTTTATTGATTTGAAATATTTTTGGTAACTAAAGACTAGCCTTTTAAAAAGGATTTTTTTCTTTCATTCTTAGGAAGAATAAAATGTAAAAATCTATAGGAAAAAAACGTGCAAATTCACAACAAACAGAATATTGTATCAATTAAAATAATCTATTGTCTAATTTTTACAAATTGTATAGAAATAATTTTTTTTTTTTGCCCGAATATGAATTATATCAGTAGCACTAGTAATGCCAGCAGTTTTCAAGATCTGAAGCTAACAGCTGCTTTACTTTCTAGGTAACCTTGTATATACATATGCCACAACTTAGAGAAGATGCTATGCAATGAACTTAACCTTGTAGGAGTTGCTTTCATTTTTGTATATCCTGATTTCTAACAATTACCAGTGTAGGATCTTACTGTTGCATCAATAGAAAGATATCGGCTTTGTTGAAGCCCCTTGCAGCTCAATACTTCTCTAAATCCAGTATCTTGTAATCAGACTTCTGGATCAGCAATAGCCATTGTTTTCCAAGTATCCGCTCTCAGAATGATTTCTTAAAGCACTATTGAAGGCACTTCTCAGTGTGTTTATAAGAAACTTTATAAGAAACTCTCTATGCCACAGCGCATAGCAACCTTGACTTCCTCATCTTTATTTCATAAGAAGTCAAAGACACTGAAAAAATCTTTATTTCTAATTGTCAGGAATCGGAAACATTTGAAACATGTCTGAGCAAAGAGTTAATAATTTACTCCATTTTCTTTCCAGATCTTTTTGCAATACACTGTTTAGCTGTAACAGCAATTGTAGGGTTAGTTTTGGCTATCTATTGCAAGATGGAACAAGGAAAGGAACGGCTGGGTTTCCTGTTGAAGTTCCTGCCGCTGCTAAAAAGAGAAAGCCACAGGGGTGCCTCCGCCTGGGTTTCTAAAATCATCAAAGTTTATTTAAATGCTAAAAAATTAAATTTAATATATCTCTATGCCTAAAGTAGTGGGCAATGCAGCAGAATGGGAATGGATTTGCAAGTAGGAGTGACGGAAGCTAAGGCTACGCCCACTCCCACCATACGATAGCACAGGGGTTCTTTCAGTTGAAATTCAGTCTCGATCGAGCGATTCAACCCGTTCTTTGGGTTGAGTGTTTCAGATACTCATGTGGTTGGACTCTTTTTGTAAGGAAAAAATGTTAAGTACACGGTGGAAGATCTTGTAGTAGTACAACCTGCACGTTGGTTCAGAACATAATGTCCCCATTAGCACTGAAGCACTTAGAGAGCAGACCTTCTGATTTAGTTTCCTCTGAAAAAAAATCTGTTTCACGAACAGCAAAACTGCTCTCAGCAGTGAAGTAACACATGGTAAATGGAGACAAGCAGGGGATTAGCTTCAAAACTCTACTTTTGCTCTGAACAAAATCAGTGAAGTAGACATAGCCATTAGCACTCTCCAGGCCAGTTAGCTAGAGCAGACAAAGGGTTCATTTGGTACGGCGCTTCTGCCATCCCATACAAGTGCAAAGTGCACTGCAATTTCCCACCTATACAGCTCAAATTACATCTTTCATTCAATTTCTACTGCTTTGAAAGCCTTATGGGATTACACACAATTTACTGAATGTTGTGAATGGCAAAATAAAGGTATTTGTTGCATTTAGATCTCTAGTCTCTGTTATTTACATCCATTTAAGGTTTATTAGCATCCAACTACACTGGATAATATCCAAAGTTGTAACTAAAAAAAATTATAAACAAATACATTATCAGGAGAAGCAAAGATGGAGTTATCACATGCCTTTTAGACATGGGACTTCCAAGAGTGGCAGAGCATACAAATGATAAATGACATCAGTGTGCTTTATAGGACTGTATAAGCAGTGCTCTTTCCATTTACTCTAGCATGTATCAGCCTCATGAGCTCAACACTGTAACCTGGATGGAAATGACAAAAACATCTCATCTTCCACATGCTAAGGTTTTAAGGGAATTCCGAGACATCTCGGGACCAGTTCACACACGAAGACATGTGTCCGGTTCTGTTTTAAGTGCCCAACAGTATCTGAGGCATCTGCTCGTGTGGGTGACCCGTGTGTGCCCTCTGCAAGTGAAAGCTTGAGACTGGGCAGGATACTCCTCAGTGTTGAAAATGTCACTACACCCTGCAATTAGTTCTCAGACTTTATGAAATATTTATCTCCTATGAAAGAAATGCTACTTTAAAGCTTCTTGTGTAACCTTTAGTGTAAATTGGTCATTGGAAGTGAGAAGCAGAAGTCCTCAAGAAGGAGCAGCAAACAGGCTCCCACCATAGGTTCAGGAGCCACAGTTTGGGAGCTTCTGTGTAAAAAAATATATACTGCTATAGCTGATGTTCTTGTTTGTTCATACATAGACAGGTTGCTCATTCCTTATTATTGAGGTATATAATACATTAATAGGGCACATCCGTTGTATTTATGCCGACACTAAATTTCAGCATTGTGCCAGGAAGTTAGATTTCTTAAGAGAAAAATATTTGTCCTTACAGATGGTTGGTAGAAATGCAATCAATTACCTAAGGAGTAAAGATGAATGATTTGAAGAATTCTTTTCACAGGATATGCAATAAAGAAGGGTGTCCCTAGTCAGTGCATCGGGAATTTCTGGAAGAATATACCTTTTGCCTTTGAAATAGTTTAATCAGGCTCTTCCTACACATGAACTGACCTCACCTTTTAAGGATGAATGGGTAGAATATAAAGGTGTTTATCAGAGAGATTTTAGCAGAAACTCAGGGGAAAATATTAATCCATTCTTTGCCTCATATTTAAAAATATTTTATTTTCCTGAAGCTGGTCTGTGAACACAAATGAATAAGCAACTCCAAACAGTAATTCCTGACAGAGTTGTGCAGAGATAATCCTAAATAAATATCTGCAGATTCTCATTGCTAATTAATAAATTGTTGATTTACGCTCTCACACATTGTTTAAATCCTGGCAGTATTTTACAGAATCTTTGAATGAACTTTGGCTTTCATATGAATATCTAAATCTTGGTGAGGCTGTCAGATGTTGTCTCCTGACTGATTGGTAGGCAACATGTCTTTTTACAGCCAGGCAAAATATCAATTTTCTGTGTTTTCAACTTTTCAGGCACCCGTGGGAGCAGAGCACAGCTTGTAGAAATTGTGCTGCAATGAGATTTATTGCCAGCCTGCACCAACTTACTCAATATAAGCGGGAATAACTGCTCTCTAAAGTATATGAATATTGCATAAAAGATTACCCATTCTGAAAGAACTTTGTGGTCTTTAAGTGCTGGATCAAGCAGCCAAATTTTAAGAAGCACGTCATTTCTGTTCCTGTCTATATAACATTAATTTGGACCCTCTGTGATTATGGAAAACAGATTTCATCTACAAGCTCTCTTTCTATTCTTTTGTCACTGCATTCCTACTTCCTTCACTGAGTGCGTAGTTACTCAGTATTACTTTTCATAAAAATCAGTCAGTTCTTGGCCACATGCCCTTTTCACTAAAATATTCTCTATGTCCTGAATGGAAAACATTACTTGTTTTTTTTAAGAGTTTCTGTTTCCACAATATGTGAAATAGATAGCAGAGTTTAAGGCATGTATTTTAGTATTGTGTCTGTGAAAAAAAAGTGGAATTATTATACCTCCTTGAACACCTTGAACTATTCAAGATAATGTCTTAAGTTCCAAGTAATAACTGATTGTGGATGTTAATTGTAGAAGCCCAAGGCATTTTTTTTTTCAGAGGATTTGGCAGCATGTGATACTTTTCTGGGTTCAAAATAGAGCTCCCACTAATTGCATTTGTTCTCCTGAGCACATCTGCAAAACAGGTCAGGAGTGTCTCCACTTGTATAGAAAATGAAGAAGATGGGAGTTCCTCTTATCCATTCTCTCACTGGTTGCAACAGCAGTAATGTTCACTTTACCTGTGGAGACACTTACTACTGTTCCACTCCCGCCCCCCGTTCTCACCTTTCATTTCTGCTTCCCTGAGTTCAGCATCTTCCTTACTTATTTACATGTAAGAATACATTATTTTTCTTGTATACTGCCTTACCTGACAGGGGAGACCAGGCTCTCAGTTCTGGTGTCTTGTAGCATAATGCCTCCCAGAGCAGAGAAGAAATAATTCAGGAGAGCTCAAATGCAGACCCTACACTTCTGGGAAGACTTAGGAGCAGTGGGACCTGTAGACAGCTTGACTGTGACAAAAGCTGGGATTTGTTTAAGGAACTTAGGAATCACCCAAATCTGGGACCTTTTGCAGAAGGACCGTAAAAGCATCTTCTTGACACTAGGATGAATTCTTTGTCAAATTTGGAGTTGCTTCCAAGAGCAAAGAAGAACTAGCATTTTAAAAACAATATGAGATTCTGATTTTTTAAGAAAAACAAAGCTCTTTCCTTACTACCTTCTCTGAAGAGATAAATATTTTGTGCTGAATTTTTTATATATATGCATAAATCTATGTTTTTGTGTATACGTGCATTCATACTTGTCAGTGAGGGTTAGATTCTTATCAAGGGAATCCTGGCCTAACAGTAATGTTTCCCAAAGCCATAAGTAACTGAAAAAATATAAGGCAAGACTTAGAAGTCTTACAAGTTTTACTGCGGTGAACTTCAAGTTTGAAAACATGAAACCCTTCATTTTCAGAGTCATATCCTGATGGGGTTAATTTTCTAGAACTTAAAAAAAAACTTATAACAAATGTAACATTGTGAAAGCTTCAGGAAAAAAGCCCCAAATACTAATTTGTCTTGGAAGGGAGGGACACCACTTTGTACCATGTAACTCTTGAAATTGATATAAATAGCTATTGTCTGCCCTGCATCTTCTTTAAAAAAGAATTGAATTTTTCTTCTTTTTTTGTCTAACCATCTCTCTTGCATTTTGCCTTATTCCTACCTGTCAGCCTCTAATCATAAATTTACTTCACTTCACGATGAAATATATCCTGTGTTCAGAATTTTTTGGAGGATGAAAATCATATGTGAAGATGAGGTGGGTTTTTTAATATACCTATCGTGTTCCTTTTAAATGTTACTATATACTAAATATTATCAGTCTATTCTAACAAACTGACAGAGATGCTTAAGATTAAGGCAAAGACTTTGAATATATTATTTTCAAAATACTTTCTTAATTCTGAATATTACTCCAGTCTGTCTTTTAAACTTCTTTTGCTTTCCAGAATGTGAACAATATGACTTGCATTAGCTGTCCTTGCTGTGGCTGTAAAGAATGGACATTAAATGCGGTTTGTCTCAACATTGCCATTGTACCACCATGTCCCGGCACCAGTACCACCTCCACATTTTGAAGAAAAACATCACAGTGTGCCTGTGCAGGGGCCAGGGTACAAAACACAAACTGCACATCTGCGCATGAGCATGGACCCATATAAAAGAAGCCCGCGTGCTGCAGGGGGTCTCTTTGCCTCTTTGGCTCTTTGTCTCGCTCCCTCCTTCCTCGCCTCCTTGCGGATCCGTTCTGAAACCTGCCTCAACAAAGCCTGCAGCACTTGAGCGGGGCCGACGGAACATCACTGAACTTGGAGTGTCGGCAGCCAGATCTCCTCCCTTGACTCAGTCTCCCTCTCTATCTCTCTCTCTTTTCTTTTCATAGAATCATAGAATCATTAAGGTTGGAAGGGACCTTTAAGATCATCGAGTCCAACCATTAACCTAACCTGACAAAACCACTTCTAAACCATATCCCCCAGTACCATGTCTACCTTTTTTTTAAAGACCTCCAGGGATGGCAAATCCACCACCTCCCTGGGCAGCCTATTCCACTGTTGGATAACCCTTTCAGTGAAAATGTTTTTCCTAATATCCAACCTAAACCTCGCCTGGCTTAACTTGAACCTTCCTCCCGCTCCTACTTTTCCCCTTCCCTCATTCCTACCTCTGTTGATTGAAAAGTAAAGTTGAAGGTTGTATGACATTTGACAGATTTTAATGTCTTAATCTAGTCTCTTGGGATTGTAACGGAACCTCCCCGATGTCAGATCGTGACAGTGGCAAAGAATCCGATAGTGCTAATATTTCAGGAATTTGTACCCAGTCTTAACTCTGCTCCACTAAATCTCACTTGTTTTGGTAGATGTCCTAAATGGAATCATAAAAAGAAACTACTCATGAAGACCTGTAAGGTACCTGTATGTAACCTGTATGTAACAGAAATTATTTGACTTAGGGGAGGGTATCTTACACTGCAGTGGTATAAATACAAGTGAAAATCCTCAAAAAATTCATCTGCATGAGCACAAGTCATAGCTAGAGCTCTTAAGTAGTTGTTGTTACCAGAGAATTGGAACTTTGAAGTATAAAACATAATACACGATGTATCTTATGTACCTTAAACTATACTTTTATTAAAATACATCTTAAAATAAGAATTTATGGTTTATAACACAAAGGGTTTCAGAAGTTACATTGCAGAGTTTCATATTTCTTCCACAGTTTAACCATGTGAGCCATTTTGTGTAATTTGCAGCTTTTGTGTGAGCAGACTGAGTAGGGGCAAAGTGGAAACAGAGATTGGCGAGGAGTGGGCAGGAGAACTGCTTCTTCTCTGCAAACTGTTGAGGATGCATCTGATGGGGCATCGAGTTTGCTGCCTCTGGTGATGAACATTTGAGCCAGCCTTTTCCACGAATCCTTCTGGGGCAGCATTGCCTTCTTGGCAGGGCAGAAGATGCCTGCTGGCCCTGATTTTCCTGAGCAGTTTCTGACTGAAGTAGCTTTCATATGACGTTTGATTTGGTTAAAGAACCAAAGTTGCTGTATATAAACCAGTTGCTGAGCATATCTAAGAGCCCATTTTCAGCTGCAAGAGGAGAGGCTTTGAGTTCCTCTTTGATCTTTCTTTTATTTTTGTACTTGTTTGGTTCTCCATCTCTAGAAAAATGTAGCTATCATCCACCATGTTTTGTACAACAACAGAAAGAAAAATGGAGCAGATTCTTTTTCTTCTCTAACAGTGCCTACATAATGACATTTATAAAAGATAAATTTGAAATTAAACAGCTCAGCTATTAATGAGAGATTAAATCCATTGCTACATTCGGAACTGTATCATATAGTACCATTTTTTGAGGGTGGTGAGGCACTGGAACAGGTTGCCCAGAGAAGCTGTGGATGCCCCACCCCTGGAGGTGTTCAAGGCCAGGCTGGGTGGGGTTTTGAGCAACCTGGTTTCGTAGGAGGTGTCCCTGCCCATGGCAGGGGGGTTGGAACTAGATGGTCTTTAAGGTCTTTTCCAACCCAAACCATTCTATGATTATGTGATTTTCACACTTTTTTTTTTTTTTCAGAAAAATACTCTTTATGGCTTGTATATTTCACAAATACCACACCTGTAGTAATGATTTCAGTTATTACAGGATGTTGGGCACATTGCTTTTTATCATGTGAACAAAACATCCTCCATTCAAATAAAGTGTATTTTTTGTGAGATATTTGATTGGGGCACACACTATCTAAAATCTTTTTAAATATCAAGTAATGGGAATGAAGCAGCAGTCCAAATTAAAAAAAAAAAAAAAGTAATAATAATTAAAAAAAAGGCAAACCCAAGCTCCCAAATCCTCAAAATAATGATTTTTCACTTTAAAGCATATCACAAGCCTTACAGCTCATGTAGAATGAAAAAACCTTCCCTGGATCGCTAATGCCAGAGGAAAAAGAGATAGCAGGTCTTACGTAAATTTGTCAAGTTAATTGTAAATTGTAATGACTTTTCAAAATGAGAATACTTCAGTTTGTGGCACTCATTTTATATTCATACAAACTGTATTTGGAGCATAAATATTTAACATTGGGACTCTACCATTTGGAATCTGTGTAGGCAGTGCCAATATCTCCTGTGAGCTGACTTATAACTAAGTGTAGCGAGGGGAATGTACAACAGTGTATTCCCACTTTTGATATCTGGAGGTCAAAGTATGAATCATCTCTTAAAAAAAACCCAAAGGGATTTCTGATTTTCAAGTTCACTGGATATTTGGGTTACAAGAGAAACTTGGAATAAAGATATTCTAAGGCTGGAGGGGAGGTGTAGCAAGGCTCTGTCAATACGCAGGCAGATCTCAGCCCCCACAGGACATGATTCTTCAGCAAAAACTGAGTAAAACCCAAAGGTGTAGCTTAACAGGTAGAACTGCACATGGTTCCCAGTGAGGTCTCTAGGCTAGAGACACAATGCACTCTCTCAGTATCATTAGTAAAAGTACATTCCTACCCTGTGCGGGAGTGACCCATTATCACTTACAAAAGAAGAAAAAAAAGGAAAAAGCCCCAGCCTTCAGGGGGATGAAGTGTGTGGGGTGGGCTCAGGTGAGGCACAGCTCTAGCCATTGGCCCAGAGACCTCAGAGGCTGTTGAGGAAAGAGGAGACCTGGCCCAGTAGCTGAGATGCGGATTTGGATGTGTAGGGAAAGGTAGTGATGTCCAACATTAGTAAGTGCATCAGACAGAGAAAAGTTCTGGGACCACACTGTTCTCAGAGCAAGAAACAGGGGCTGGAACCTATCCAGACACCCACCATTTACAGCATCTAGTGACAGGGACCTTTAGTTGTGGTGGTGTTTGGTTTTTTCTAAATCATTAGACTGAGCCAATTTTATGATGTGGTTGTCTGGTAATCAACTTCTACTTTAACGATTTATTGTCCTTTTATATATTTTGAATTATTTTCATTTGAGCATCTTAAAATATGGGCACATTTAGTTGCTCTGCCATGTAGTAAAGCTTCCATATGCTCTTTCTTGTTATCGTGGGCAAATGCTGATATGGCAATTAGTTTAGTTAGTTAGATGGGAAATAGCAGTGTTCTTCAAGAAGGCAATGGATAAATTCAGAGAACCTAAACATCATTCATTATGAATTGTTCTTGTTGATTTTTAGTCTTTCCATATATTAAAAACATAATAGCCCTTTCAGGAGGTCTAGACTGTTTCCCCATAACATGCCATTGCAGATACAGAATTCAGAGCACGCTGCATTTTTAATCTTTCCCTGTATTAAAAATGTAATATTCCTCCCAGGAGGTCTGGACACTTACCCTTAACATGCTACTGCAGGTATAGAATTCAGAGGGAGTTGCAATTGCTCCTGGTCTGAAGGACTTCTCTGATACTGTCAAGAAAACACAAAACTCCTTCTGTCCTATTCAGTTATGAGGTATGGGGTCTTTTGTAATAGAGATAAAGATAGGTTTTGTCTACTTATGTTCTTCCACCATATTAATATCTTTGAATCAAAAATGCCCCATCCAATCACAAAAATGCAAAAGCAAGCTCAAAAGAGAAAGCTTGGACTCTAAGAGCCTATTATTTTAAGACATGCTCAGCATGACAGACTGCAGCAGAAGGTGTCTTCTGTGCTAAAACTAGTCTTCCATGAATGGTTAAAATATTCTTCATTATTCGCTTTACATCTGCCGGAACTACCAGTTGTAGAAGTATTACCCGGTTGAGTTTTGCAACATCTCTGCGAAGATCCATAATGTTACAGATTAAAGTTTAGCTAGAGAAATAGTCTGGTTTCTCAGTTTTGAACTGGAAGAATAATTCATGGCTGCTGCCTCTTCTGTCTGTAGAATGATTTTCATCTGTCCTCAAACAGAAAATAAAAAATTTTAAAGAATCAGAAAACAGAGGAATTGTAATGAAACCAGAGAAAGCACCTGCCTCATCATTTGTATTTCTTGTTTCAAGAGAATAAAGCTTAATCTGTATCTAGAGCATTTTTAAACACAAAAGTATGCTGAGTCAAATCTAATTATGGCATGACCAATTATTCAGTATTATTAGGCTTTATTAGCCCTGATTATAGACTGAATGAAACATCTGTAGCCTAAACAGCAAAATTTACTTGAACAATTACATTGTTTAAAGAATGTACAACTGCGTACAAGATAATCAACTACTTGTAAATCTTGCAAGGAAAATAGCCAGTGACAATCTGTTGGCATTTAACCAGCTCCACATCCTCTTCCCTTTTATTTTCAGCATTATTCCTAGAAAGGTTGAAACTTGGTCAGTGTCTTCCACTGTATTTTTTCCTAAAGCATCGGAAAATGCTGTGTAAATCTATTATCTCTGCTGATATGTCTGATGGCTTGATATGTAAATAGAGTGAAGAGCAATCCACACAGCTCAATGAACCTGGGGTAGTCCACTGGCTGTTAACTTTTGTTATGACAGCCCCTATGGTTCTGTTTTGGATTTGTGACTAAAACGGGGTTGATAACACACCAATGTTTTGGCTATTGCTGAACAGTGATTCCACAGCATTAAAGCCTTTTTTTTTTCCCCCCACTTTGACCCTACCCCAGCAAGCAGGCCAGAGGGATATTCCATAGCATATAATGTCATAACTCAGCAACAAAAACTGGGTTAGGGGAAGAAGGGTGTTTTGCTGTCTGCCAGGGTGGCTACTGTGCAGAGACTGGCTGGGGATCAATCCGCCTGTGGGAGGCGGTGAGTGATTTTCTTTGGACCACTTAGAATTTTTTTCCCTTTTCTTTCCATCACCTATTAAACTGCCTTCATCTTGACCTATGAGTTTTCTCGCTTTTGTTCTTCCCCCTATTCTCACCCCAATGCCTTCTCTACCCCCATGGCCCTCCTTTCACATCAGGTAATACTCGATGTTACATTTTGTTTTAATCTTCTGGTAATTTTAAAAAGTTTTGCAGTCATGAAGCAAAAGCAGTGGAAAACTATTCTTTCCTTTGGATAATAACTGGTAATTATTCTGTATATTTCACCATAGACAGTGCAAAAATCGTGGTTAGTAACCTAGTAGTATAGTTGTTAAAACTGTTTTCACAAAGATGTAAGTTTTATGAAGATAACTTCACTATAGGAAGGTGATGGCTGGAATTGCTTCTTATCAGATCATCTTTGCAGTTAGGAATGGAGAAACACAGGCTTTCCTATTAGTCAGCAGTATTGCTAAATATCTTGTCGAGGTTTTTTATGAAAAGCACAAATATAAAACAGACATTCCAGGATGAGTAAATCCTGTTAATACTAGTTTTCTCTCCATAATCCCCTTGCTTCCTACTCTGTATCCTTGAAGACTGCTTTTAAATCTGGCTGAAAAAGTAATTTCAATGACATTTTTTACATAAGGCTTGCACACAAAAAATTGCCACCCACCAGAAGAGGAGAATATGTATTGCAAAAATTGACACTGTCCTGCATAACATCCTTGTGTCTAAATTGGACAGGCATGGATTTGACAGATGAGCCACTCAGTGGATAAGGAATTGACTGAATCATGGCACTCAAAGAGTTGTGGTCAATAGCTCGATGTCCAAGTGGAGACCAGTGACAAGTGGCATTCCTCAGGGGTCAGTATTGGGACCGGTACTGTTTAACAATCAGTGGTATGGACAGTGGGTTTGAATGCACCCTCAGTGAGTTTGCCAATGACACCAAGCTGTGTGGAGCAGTCAACACACTGGAGGGAAAGGATGCCCATCCAGAGGGACCTGGACAGGCTAGAGAGGTAGGCCTGTGCGAACCTCATGAAGTTCAACAAGGCCAAATGCAAGGTCCTGCACATTGGTCAGGGCAATCCCAAGCGCAAATACAGGTTGGGTGGAGAATGGATTGAGAGCAGCCCTGAGGAGAAGGACTTGGGGGGTTGCTGGATGATGAGAAGCTCAACATGACCTGGCAGTGTGCACCTGCAGCCCAGAAAGCCAGCCACATCCTGGGCTGAATCAAAAGAAGCATGGCCAACAGATTGAGGGAAGTGATTCTTCTCTTCTACTCTGCTCTGGTGAGACCCCACCTGGAGTACTGTGTCCAGCTCTGGAGCCCCCAACATAAGAAGGACATGGACCTGTAGGAGCAGGTCCAGAGGAGGACCACAAAGATGATCAGCGGGCTGGAGCACCTCTGTTATGAAGACAGCCTGAGCGAGTTGGGGTTGTTCAGCCTGGAGAAGAGAAGGCTCCAGGGAGACCTTATAGCAGCCTTTCAGTACCTTTCAGTAGGGGAGCTACAGGAAAGATGGGGAGGCACTTTTATCAGGGAGTGTAGTGATAGGATGAGGGGTAATGGTTCTAAACTGAAAGAGGGGCTATTTAGATTAGATATTGGGAAGAAATTCTTTAGTGTGAGGGTGGTGAGACACTGGAACAGGTTGCCCCGGGAAATTGTGGAAGTGTTCAAGGCCAGGTTGGATGTGGCTTTCAGTAATCTGGTCTAGTGGGAGGTGTCCCTGCCCATGGCATGGAGGGTGGAACTAGATGATCTTTAAGGTCCCTTCCAACCCAAACCATTCTATGGTTCTATGAAAATGCCTTTAATAAAAAAATATCCATTATGACTTTGTCAATTACCATCCCAGTGACTAGAAAAGTTTTAGTAATTAAGGCTTGCTATGCAAACTTCCTGTTACTTTTAGGAAATCTGCTGTTATAGCAAAAGCTGAAGCTGAAGTAATTTTTTCTTTGTTCTGTATATGGCCTGTACTATCTACTAAGGCCAGATCCTTTGTATAAATTGCTCATTTGTGCTGTGCTGTCACACAGATTTGCATCTGCTGTTGTTCTCATTTTATGTAACTAAAAAAAAAATTTAACCTTACAATGCCATTATTAACAAAATCCCAGTTTTAAAACAAAAGATCAGTTCAGAACTCTGTACAGTGCAACATAAAGCTATCCCCCTAGATCAAGTTTTAATCAGCTCCGCCAAGGAGAGGTGTTTTTAAATACTAATTAACTTAGGACATATATTTCTGCAGATTTTTAGAGCCAGCACTGTTAGCTTTTGTATTTTTTTTCAAAACAGGAGTAGTAATGGTAACTTGCTGTGCTAAAAAAAAAATCTGGTTTTGTCTTTATGAAAGCACGATATGAATCCCCCACTTGGTAAACAATTTTCCACGGATACAAGCAGTCCTAAATAAAGCACTCTGTCAATCAAGAGACGCTATTTCTTGCATAATGATGCCAATGCTAAGAGAACAAGCTCCCCAGGGAACTGAGACTTCCATGTCTGAGACACAAGAGACTTACTTTTTTATTTATTTTATTGGAAAAAATGAAAGCATCATGCACAGGGAGGACTAATGAATTTTTTTTCTCATGGAGTATTATGAATAAGCAGCATCAGTCATTTTTATGACATGCTTTATTTTTATGAAGGCAATATTAAAAAATCGCTCCCTGCATGTCTCCTGGACTCAATCACACTTTCGAAAGCATACATTACAATAAAGATACATATTTTAAAAGTGTTGCAATTTCTGGATAAGGACAGATGGAAAGACTCTGATAAAGTTAAAAGATTCTTGCCCCTTCAGGTCTTCCTCCAGGACTTTTGGAAAATAATTAATGAGAAAGTTTGGGTCTCTTTAAGAATTAAGTTATATGTGTAATTTTAGCATGTTATTTTTAGATTCTGAGGTTACAATAACCCAAATTTAAGCATCAGTAGTAAATTAGCTTTGAAGTACTACAACAATGGTTTTTGCCTTGTACACTTTCTTTGGAGTATTTAACACTAACAAAAAATTTTAGAATTGTTGATTATCTGCAAAAAGGAAGATGAAACACTGACAAATACTAAAGGCTGAGGGAAAAAATCAGAAATAGGGGTTTCTAAGCTCAATTCAGTTCTTACTAATGTCAGAAAGACCTTTTGCACTGACTTCACAATCCCAGGGAACAACCTTCTTGCCAACAAAAGAAATTGAGATTAAAGATTAGATAAAAGATGGTTCTTCAAGAGAGAATCGAGATCATTATAACAGAGGGCTGTGATACAGTTTAGAATACTTAAACTTCCAGTAAATGCAGAAGATTTGAAGCTTCCAGCAACAAAGATGGTTATTGAAACTTTACTTCAGATGTGTAATATTGGAAGCAGGTTTTTGCAGGATAGCATGTTTATCCAAGACTCCTACTCATGTCAGTATTTTTTACAGATCAATTGTTAGTTGAATACTAAAACCAATACAAGATTACTGCATGAGTCTGGTGTGTTTTTCTACTACCTGGACATGGAACCAGTCAATTTTTCTGTTACAATAAAGGTTCAAAAAGTATACTTTTTTCTTAATCTAAGTTTTAAAAATATTTAGATGCAGTTTCTCAGTTCCTGTCTGAACAGTTTGACAAAGAATTTTGCTTTAGCTTGGGTAATTTCTTCTACGATATTCTCAATACTATTTCATCTTTTTACTCAGGTTTTCAAACCATTTCAGCAACTGCCTCACCTGCCCTCTGAAGACAGTTTTAATAAAGGTAGCAGCCAAGACTCTATAGTTATAGGGATTGACTCAAGTAATGAGTCACATTACTGTTTTTTCTTAACACTATTTGATCTTCAGCTGACCTTTTGCCTTAGAAGTTATTTATTTCCCACCCAAAAATATTTTTTTCTAACAGAAATGAAATGGCAGCAGCAAAATTGTCATCCAAACATTGGCTATTTGACAGAATGAGTGTCCCTATACTTGCTCCTTCTGTCTGCATTGTAATTAATAATAATTTAAATAAAATTAAGCGCAGCTCACATGCCAGTGAATATATTCTAAAATATACATAATGGCCTCATAACGATGAGTGGGCAAATGCAATTGTCAGGAATTTAAACAAAAAAAATAAGCAGAATTGCTTGATTATTATATCAGTCACTCAGAAGGCTAATAAACATTATTTCCACCTTATATAAAAAATGAGACTAAACCAAAATGTCCCACAATACTGTTTTGCCCTAAACAGCCGGTGGGTCCCTGGGGTCTCTCTGCATTCATTTGAGAGATCGTTTGGCTCCAGGATAAAGCTGTTCAAAGTAGAAATGTGATTCGGACAGTCTGTATTACCTTTCCCAACTAGGGAGTCTAGAGAGACAAGACTATCATGTCACAGGTGAATTTTGATTCTGTTTGAGTGTCTCCTTCCAGAGAATTTAAGACAGAAAAAATCCTTTCTTACTCCTGTGGACAACAACAGGAGTTTTTCTGTGACACCTCTGGGAATAGCAGTGTTTAAAGCAGTAGTTAATCCTGCTGAGCGACCAGGAGGTGAGTGTATCGTACATTGATAAATATACTCTCTATCATTTATTATTTCTGCAACTCAGTTTCATAGCATGGAGTATGCAGTCATTCCAGATTTTCAGTCCTTATAATCAATCCAAGCTTCCACCACCAGAAAGTGTAAAATCTGTTACTTCAGCTGTTTTTCAAAAGACTGAGATCAACACTTTAGCTTTTCTCCCTTTTCACCTTCTTGGCACATTGCAGAAAGAATAGACAGACTACACTGAGGTATTCCTTGACAGTACATGCCCATGCACGCTGTCATTCATGTCAGTGTCCTGGAAAACTGCAAAGAAATGCAAATTGACAACAGATTTCATGCTGCACTCTAAGTACTTCCCCTGCTGAGCTCATTGGGTGAGTGATGCTGTCTTAAGTTTGAAGGACCCAATAGTTTGTGTGTTCTGGACTTTTAGTACATTTCTACTGATCTATGCCAACTGTATAAATTGCATACCTCAACTGTCTAAAATAAAAAGGGAAATTAATTACTCTCCTGCTTATTTCTTAGCTTTTAAAAATATCTAGCATTTAAAAATAAAGTGGAGAAGAAATAATAATTTAAAAGTACGTAAGAATATTTAACTACTTGGAAAATATAATGGGAGATTTATAATTTTCAATTGCCAGTACCATTGCCCCTCTTGAAAATTCCTATCATCTTCAATTCTGATATTTTTTATTAATACCAAATTTACATGAAGTTCCCTGGGAAACTGCAAAGCTACTCTGCGAAGTCTAACATAAGATATTGAAATTCTTATTCTACCTCAAACTGACAAGAAAACTCCATTTAGTCTTTATTAACCTATTCCACTGCAATTTCAGATATTTTAAAGAATTCTGTAACTTCTGTTCACTGCTTACTGCTACCATTAAGTGGAATACTTAGATGTAACTTTAACAGAATGATGTAACACACTGAAGGACTCTTTCAAATGACACTTGGAAGAATATAATAGTGTCCAGTTTTTATTATAATACAATTTTTGTGCATCTTAGAGTGAAAACCAACATAGACCTAATTTGTATGGAGACCAGTATATAATATAGTACTGTTTGTATCACCATACCACAATGAGCCTCTTTGTCTGGTAGAATACAAACTTAAACTTGAGCTGACAAATCTTTAGGATGGAAGGACTAGACTTTCTATATAATATCCAGTTGCCAAGAAACAGGAGTGAAAATAACACAGAGTTTAGGTGATGACTAATCTCAGAAAGGTTTTTGTCCCTACAACAAAATTCACAATAAGGGAGAATTCTGGCATATATCGTGCCTCCATGAGCCATTCCAGCAGAACGTAGAGCGTGGTCTGTAAAGAGGGAGGAAGGAGCTGACTGACTTGGTTGGGTTGTCTGGAAGCAAGGAGTAACTACGTCCCTCTCTTCTTCAATACTTCATAGGAAGTGATGCACTAGAGAAGGGAGTATGTTGCTTCTCTAGTGCCTGGGAATATGAGGGAAGTTTCTGTAGTCACTTCTGCCTTGCCTCCTAACTGACTACAATTTTTTTGTCCGCCAACTTGCTGATTTTTTAAAGGAGTATATAATAAAGATGAGCCACTGAATACCCATAGCTTATTCAGCATCCCCTGAAGGCTCTGAACAAAAGCAAGTTATTTTCTTTGGATATTTAGATTTATAAATTTGTCTCAACTTATGTAACTTGTAAATCTACTTAAATACACACTTATTTTCTTATATACAAGTTATTAATTTATTTCAACAATTCAAATAAACAAGGCTGGATAATAGGCTTAGTAGTGAGGGCCAAGGTGATTTTTTTTCTCATTAGTAACAGGAAAGAAAGGAGGAAGAACTTGTGAGCAGAATGACGCAATAATAATGAACACGTAAAACACAAAACCAAAGCTTTTCAACAGCATTTTCAGTACTAAGCAATGATTACAAATGGCTCCCTGCTGTGATATTCATATTCTAAGAAACTGGGTTGTTTGAATAAATCTGAGTGGGAGCAATGCAGCTTGGAGAACTACTCAGAGAGGATGCATTCACAGCTGATTAAAGTAGTTCAAGAGGTAACTGCCTTCATTTTATTTCCTCTTATTTCTTATGATTTTGATATGGGTTTTTTATTTGTTTGTTTGTTTAGGAATTTGATCTTTTTTTCCTCAATTCTCAAATATAATTATGATGTGATTTTTCAATGCAATTTTTCTGGATGTTTAATGCAGTCAGTGATTCTCAAAAAAAGTTGAAATGTTACTGAGCCTGCATACTATGTGACTTAACACACATACACTTAACATAATAAAGATATCCAATTGTCTTTAATATTGTCAATTTTATATATATGTAATCATCGCTTGCAAATTTGTCTAAAACATCATCCCTTAAATGTGACTCTGTTCTTCTGCACTGTTCTACATAGTTCTGCAGTTTCATGGCATGTGAGGAAGATTGTGAAAGCTTTAGGATAGAGGTCTAATTATTCCCTAGTGAGTACAAGAACTGAGCCTCCAACAAAAATGCATCTTTCTTTTTACCATATTCTCAATGAGAGGAACAAATGCACTTCTTCCTTTAGAGTAAGCAACTATCATTCCTCTCCCAAACAGTAGCCTCTGATTTCAGGACTGATCTCTGTTCTACTGTGTTTCACAAATACGTTGCTGAGAAGGGGTTTCAATTACATTTAAATCAAGAACCAAAACAAAGACACGAGGGGTAATGTGATTGCAATTGTAATCACTGAGGCTTGTCCCTTCACAGTCCTTCTTTACTAACTTTACTTTCAGTCATGAAGAGAGATATGAGCAAAGCCTTTAGTCTATTTCTGAAACAGTCTCTGCTTTTACATGTCTCATGCAATAAGGCTTTTTTAACTTTGCATCTGGATTTGAGTGTAAAGCACATAAACCAATTTCCAACCTGTAACACCTAGAGAGGTCAGTTGATCCAGACTGCATCGTCTCAGCTCTAAGTTTGTTCATGAGAAGGCAAATTCTGAGTTTCTCCCACAAGGCTTCTCCCTGGGACACGTTCCCAACTATCTCCCGATGGCGCCAATTATTTTCTGCCTTTTTAGCACTTATATATGTGCCATGTTTCCTAAGATTCATTTGCTTGAAATGGAGAAATAAGCTTGATATTCAAATGAATCCATCTATAGCCTCTCATACGGTGTCTGGTGTCTGTACTGATAAGCAGTTTTTCCTGATCCATACTGGGGGATAGTTAGCTAGTCCTAAGACTGTTCCCCTTAACAGTGATTGGGTAAGGACCAATATTTTTATATACTGTGTTGTTAAAAGCAAAGGCTGAGGAGTGAAGACAGATCTTCTTAAAAACGTGCAGGCATTTGGCAAGTCAGGTATTATTTCCGTATTTCACTCGTCTTCTTTTTTAGGCAATAAAAGATCACATCATAGAGAATGGATCATTTGAAAGATTGTAAGTAGTCTTTCTACTTTTTCACACACAGACTTGTTTTGAAGGGGTTTTAGTGGTGGCTTTTAAAGGTATTGAAGACATTATTCATAGAAAAAGCTAAAGGCTCTCTTTGAGATTCTTCCAGAAGAGATCATCAGCACTTCTACAGGAAATTTATTTTTGTATTCTGTAATTTTTTGAAGAGAGAGCTGTAACGACAGATCTCAATCATAGATTCTCAAATACTTATCTGCCTACTGACTTGTAGGCAGAGACTTCAAAGCTAAAACGAGCACCATACACTGCTTCTTTTCATACCGTGAAGCATTCAGTGCCTGTAAAAGTTCTACAATTTTTGGCAGAAGATTGTCTATGGAATTGGACAGTTAATTGCCTTTCTACTTCATTTTTTTATGAACCAAATAAGAAAACTGATGTAATCTCCCTCACATAGTCAGGTTTTCCATTTATTTAATTTACTTTTAATTTCTGTTGTTTCTCTTTCTAAACATACAAAGAGCAGACTTTCCAAACAATGAAGGTAGAACCATTCTGTTTATTAATAAACAGAATATTTTGGGGATACATTGGGGCACAGGGAACAACAGTACCTGGAAGTAAATGATGGAGTGGTATGAGAATCATTATTCTCACGAGGTATCTGTGGTCTTGCACGTAAAATAGCTTAAGGAAAGTGGAAGACCACACACCTTCCTTTTATAGTTATTATGAACAACAAATGTCTTCTTCCTGGCTCTTTCTGAATTTTCTGCAACTTGCTAGGAAAGTGAAGAGGTATCTGAAAAAAAACTGCCCTCAGTTCTTTGTCACTTATTTTGCCTATTTTCTGCAAACAAGCCAGCAAAACTGTCTTCATTAGGATCTGGTTTGTATGGAAAATGGGGGCTAGCTTTTACTATATCCGTTCAGTTGTCTGTGGGGATTTACCCAGTTCTGTTTAAGGGTGGCATCCATGAAATTTCTATATTTGCTGTCACTGAGGGAGGAGAAAAAGCAGAGATGCTGTCCCTGAAGTGTGGTTCAGATACACAAAAGAGATTAAGGTTTAGCAACTTGAAACTGTCAAAGCCAATTGGTGAAACTAAAGTATATTATTTATATATATAATAATATTGCCTCTGTCTGTCTTTAATTCCCGTGAAACCTCTTATTTATATGATCTCAAAAGTTTGCTGCATATAGAGGTAGGTAATAGTAACGAACGGACCTGAAACTTGGAAGCATCTACAGCTACCATGGAGACAGGGGAATGTCTACTGTGAAAAAGTCTTATGTGAAAGAGAACTTCACTTTATTGAAGTTTTTTTGTGTTCTTTTATTTGATGGAATTTTGTGGCATATTCATTGAACTTTCTTTATTGTGCAAAAAAAAAATGCTAACCAAACATTAAATTCTATTTCAAAAGTCACATTCTTATTTTGAAAATAATTCCACAATTCAGACTTGTTTACATAATAGCTCGCTTATAACTTCTTTAAATAATTTATTTTCCTTCAGTGTGCCACCTCCAGCTGTTTTCAGAAAGTTACTCCCTTCTTTCCCTCCATCCATTTCAGACTTTCCCATTTCAGTGTAGATATGGTTTTCCTCCTAAGGAACCACGCAGTGACATTAAGGAGGGATTCATTTCATCTGGCTAAAGATGTCAACTAAGTCAGCATTTATGTTTAAGTCCTCTTTCTACATTTTCTAGAGGTGCCTGTAGTCATTAAGAGCTTCTAGACCACTATTTCTCACACCTGCTTTATATACCAAAGTGGGGTGAATCACACTTTTCAAGTGTCCTTCTTTTTTTTTCTCTGAATAGCTCAACTACAGTTAAATAAGAAGAATAAATAAGAGGAATCCTTCCCTTTACCACCTGAACCTGAACTTGCATGGCTGAGCAGGGAGCTTCTGAAAAAGCTCAGGTGGAAGAAGGGAGTTCGCAATATGTGGAAAAAGGGGCCGACTACTTGGGACGAGTATAAGAATGCTGTCAGGGTATGCAGGGATGAAACGAGGAAAGCCAAGGCAGCCTTGGAACTGAACCTGGCAAGGGATGTCAAGGCCAATAGAAAGGGTTTCTTTAAGTATATAGGAGGCAAAAGGAAAACTAGGGAAAATGTAGGCCCGCTGTTGAATGAGACAGGTGCAGTGGTGACAGATGATGCCGAGAAGGCGAAGTTGCTGAATGCCTTCTCTGCTTCTGTCTTCACAGCTCGGGCCAGCCCTCGGGAGTCCCAGACTTTGCGGGTAACAGAGAAAGTCTGGAGGAAGGAAGACTTTCCCTTGGTTGAAGAGGAACATGTTAGAGAGCAATTAGGTAAACTGGATATCCACAAGTCCATGGGGCCTGATGGGATGCACCCGCGAGTGCTGAGAGAGCTGGCGGAAGTCATTGCTGGGCCGCTCTCCATCATCTTTGAGAGGTCCTGGAGAACAGGTGAGGTGCCTGAGGATTGGAGGAAAGCCAGTGTCACTCCAGCCTTCAAAAAGGGCAAGAGGGATGACCCAGGACACTACAGGCTGGTCAGCGTCACCTCCATACCTGGAAAGATGATGGAACAGCTTGTTCTGGGCATCATCTCCAAGCATCTGGAGGAAAAGAAGGTTATCAGAAGTAGTCAGCATGGATTCACCAAGGGGAAGTCATGTCTGACTAATCCGATAGCCTTCTATGATGGCGTGATGGGATGGGTGGATGAGGGGAGGGCAGTGGATGTTGTCTACCTTGACTTCAGCAAGGCTTTTGACACTGTCTCCCACACCATCCTGACAGGCAAGCTTAGGAAACGTGGGTTAGATGAATAGACAGTGAGGTGGATTGATCAGTGGCTGACAGCTCAGAGGGTAGTGGTTAGTGGTGCAGAGTCGAGTTGGAGATTAGTAACGAGTGGTGTCCCTCAAGGGTCTGTACTGGGTCCAGTCCTATTCAGTGTATTCATCAATGACCTGGATGAAAGGATAGAGTGTACCATCAGCAAGTTTGCTGATGACACTAAACTGGGAGGGGCAGCTGACACACTGGAAGGCTGTGCCGCCATACAGCGTGACCTGGAGAGGCTGGAGTGTTGGGCAGAGAGGAACCTTGTAAAGTTCAACAAGGGCAAGTGTAGGGTCCTGCACCTGGGGAGGAATAAGCCCATGCATCAGTACAGGTT
>VZSZ01001050.1:484372-561746 GCA_013398815.1 Ibidorhyncha struthersii
GTTCAAGAAGGACAGGGAAATGCTGGAGAGGGTCCAGTAAAGGGCTACAAAGATGATGAGGGGGTTGGAGCATCTTCCTTATGAGGAAGGGCTGAGGTACTTCGGTCTTTTTAGTCTGGAGAAGAGAAGACTGAGGGGGGATCTTATCGATACTTATGAATACTTAAAGGGAGAGTACCAGGTGGATGGGAACAGTCTTTTTCAGTGGTGCCCAATAATAGAACAAGAGGTAACGGGCACAAACTTGAACATAGGAAGTTCCATCTTAACATGAGGAGGGACTTCTTTACTTTGAGGGTGGCAGAGCACTGGAACAGGCTGCCCAGAGAGGTTGTGGAGTCTCCCACACTGGAGACATTCAAAACCCACCTGGACTCCGTCCTGTGCAACCTGTTGTAGGTGACCCTGCTGTAGCGGGGGGGTTGGCCTAGATGATCTCCAGAGGTCCCTTCCAACCCTGACCATTCTGTGATTCTGTAAAGGGCTGATGTATCTCTGCTGTTGCCAGTCAGTAGAATTCTCGAAATCCTGACAGTCTGAAGTGCTAAACACGAGTGAAGCAGCTCTTCTGTGCTCTTTCTTTTCACACTGAGCACATACAGGGGAATCTCCTTTCTTGTTTGGCATTGGTATACAGAACCTGTGCAGATCAGAGACAGTTTTTTCTTCCTGCAAGTCACCAGCTAACCAAAGCTTCCACTCTCACGACAGGTGAACCACAGTAAACTAACTCTCAAAATAAGTGGACACTCCTACCCTCTTGCAAACTCAAGCTCATGTTGTGGTACACTATGGTGACATGGAGAGCTACATCTGGGATGATGATATTAGAAGCAGTTTTTTGGTTTGGGAGGTTTTGGTTCTGCCACTGGTAAGCTGGGTATCTTTAAACAAGACACTTGATTTTCCTGAAGCTTCCTCATCCATATAAGGCATCTTTAAAATACTTTGAAATATACTGGCAAAAAGTCATATTCATACGAATGTGTGTGTGGCTATAAACTAATTAAAAAGCTAGATAAAAGTAATGAAAAAAATACACGCTTTGCAAATATTAAGGATATTATTTAACTATATATAGAAACATTCCTGTGTTTTGTATGAAAAAATTAACTTCATCTTATTATATTATGCAAATTGCTTTGACTATTTTTAGCAAATTGATGTATCCATAATTCCTTTGCAATATTTGGTCTCCCAAAGACACTTAGGTACCATAAATTTGATTTCTGACACCAGATGTGAGGTAACAACATAATAGGAATATGTATATATGCATATGTATGTAAGTATATATATTAACATGAAGAATAATGACATTTTTAAAACGTTCCTATGGGTCCTGCATCTCCTGCTAACTTGAAATGAAAAAGTAAGCCAGAATTACTTCTTGCAGATTCCTCCAAACTCTTTCTTCTTTCTACTCGCTACTTTAAATTTCCTCTAAAATTTTGTTCAAATTTCTGTTGTCCTCAGGCTAGGCTGTCTTCCTAGCTCTTCAGTAAATAACTTCTTAGGAGCAGATAGGAGCTGGAAGAGTGGTTAGGAGTTGTCTTAATCACCAGATAAAAAAATCTTTCTCTTCTAACTTTGATGCCTGTGGGTAACTCAGAGCTATTTTATTTGCATTAAATTTGCCTGACTTCCTACTGCCTTCTGCAAGCCCTTTCCTTTTGTAGCCTGTGCTTCTGCTTTCCTCCTGGATTTCATGTAGGTTGCCAAGGTATGAGTCTAAGATTTTGACTGTATTAATTGTATTCTTGTTACTTATGAGTTCAGCAATATCTGGATAGCGCAGAGAAACTTAAGAATATTACCAATGACAGAGAAACAGCAGTGTAAAGTTTTTTGTAAGCTGAGGTAGGAGCAAAATGGAAAGTAACACCCTACAAAATATAGCTGAAGAAAATTACTGATTCTTCCTAAGGAAAGACCTGAGTCCTATTTCCTCCATCTACACAGTCCTTCGTTCTCAATTCTTGCAGAGAGGCTATGAGAGGGCACAGAGAACTCTATTCAGACTGATAATATACACAGGAACTAATAGAGTTGTTAATACCCCATTGTTTTACCACAAGTTGAAAAATCAGTCTGGTATTTAGTTCAATAACTCATTTTACAAACACTGAGGCAGACAGAGCCACAGAGGTAAGCCAGTCCATAGTCAGAGCTCGGCAGAGCATCATGGTAAAGGAATTGGCACTCTGAGTATTTGGTTTGGCTAATTCATACACCCCTAGATGAAGGGTGAAGGATTTCTCCTCTCCCCCCTGCCCCAGGGTGTCTTACATGCTATTGTTCCTTTCAAGACTCATATGTACTAAAGACATGCTCGTTGCAATTTTTCAAATACCCTGTTGGTAAATAAGCTTTGCAGTATGGCACATATCCAGCTCTTCTGATGACTATTTCCTAACTAAATTGTTTTGTTCTGCATAACCTATTGTTTCCTTCTTTTCATTTCTCTTCAAAACAAATAATACTACATTTAGAAAACTGGTATTTTTGAACTGAAAAACAATTAGCCTCGTATGTGCTCTAGGGCTTACAGGATAGCATGCATCCTGCTGTACATCCACAGATGGCTCTCATTTGGATTTGCATACAGCATACTGACTTTGGACATCCTGCGCTCTCTGTTACTGGCTCAGTAAAATTAAAAAACTTGTCTTTTGTGCTGGCATTGGTTACAGCAGTTATGATGGTCAGTGTGTGTTGAAAAGATACATGAGAAAGGAGCAGAATAGCTCTAAATTTACCAAAAATTGTATGGGCAAAGATTGTAGCTATATTGTACTGGATTCCCTTTCCAGGGCAAAAGAAGGGGCTAAAACATCTTACACATGTGTGTGAACTGTGCGCAGAGACAGCCATAATGAATTCAGGATGATTGCTCAGAATTAATACTTCCTATACGTACAAAAACACTACCTCTCTGTTGTGCAGGAAAGACTGCACATCGCACCTCTTCAGTCAAACCTGCCATTCTAATTTACATTTCTGCCCTATTCAGGCTCCTGCTGTGGCATAGCCCCCTCTTATCATTACACAGTGCAAGCCAAGGCTAGAAGTGACAACCGTAAACGCTGGCATGCCTCAGAGAGGGGGAGTGAAGCATGAAAGACAATCAAAATTACTCTTGCATTTAGAGTGGAACAATTTTTATGTGGCACTGAGTTCACTTGGTGGAAAATGCTGTAACTGGAGACTGAAATCAGACATAGATTTGGCATCTGTGTTTGTATGTTTGTTTTAAATCAGCAGAAACAGTAAGAGAAAAGTTCTTCTAAAGAATGAAACATTTCATTTTTAATTTTTTACATTAAAATATTTCATTTTGGAGGCATAGAATCATTTAAGCAATGTTCAAAGATTGAAATACTTGGTATTTGAGTTGTGATTGACATCTTATGTATCTCAGACTTACATGTGTAAATAAGAAAAGAAGAAGACAAGGAGTTTAAAGATCCCTAAAATAAACCAAGGACATCCTGAAAAGAAATTTCCAGTGTTTCTCATATTTATTTTGCCAACACCTTGCAAACATCCATTTCAGTCTTCCTCCCCTCCCCCCACTTTCTGCTCATTTCTTGGTTTCAGTTGGAAAAAACAGTCCACTTTTTTACTACTAATAGCTTTGCTGAATTGCAAACAGGACTGAAATATTAGCAGCATTGGAAAGAATTAATCTAGTACCTTAATATAGCAAAATCTCTTTCATCAGCAAACTGCCAAACACTTCATTCATCTTTACAGAACAATGTTCAGGGCAGAAGTTTATCTTCACCCTCTTTGACTCAAACACAGTGGGAAACTATTACTGCCAGGTCTACTTAAACAGACGACCTAATGACACCAGTCGCTAGTTCACACCAAGGGCAGTAACCTGGTGTTCTTCAGCAGTCCTGTGCTGAGAAGTATCTCAGCTTTTCTATCCTGTTGATTTCATCCTATGCCTGTTAGAATTTTATTTTTTGCAATCATGCCAATGCATCCTTTTTTAAAAAAAAAAATCATAGCAAATAATACCTGCTTACAGTGTCATTGAACTGTTAGGAGTATGCAATTAGTTACGATTCACATCATAACCAAAATATGCTCAGGTATTTGTGGTACAAGACAAACTAGCTGCTCCATATGTGCAAGAGAGTCCTAGAAGTTCACAAAGATCATACATATTTTAAATTTGTCAAAGTTATACCATGATAAATAAACTTTGTTATGGAGGAAAGAGTCCTCTGATGCATGCTGCTTTTGACAAGAATTCTACATGGTAAAATATGCCTTGGGAATGCTTCCCTAGAGAAAGCTTTGTGTTTTCCTGAGAGCACAGTGAAACTTCAATAATTGCAGAAACTGATTTTTTTCCCCTCATCTGTTTTCATTGTAGATGTTCTTCCCAGTGATAGACTGTTGCTTGCCTTTCCCCATATCAAAAGTCTACTGGTTTCCGTTCCCTAAGTAGTCCCACAAAGATCACAAAACTCCATCATCTACCATCCTGCTAAAAATCCAGAAGAAGCCTTTATTCCCCTTCTCCACAGCCCCAACTTGCCATTGGTCACATATATGCCCTTCAGATGTACCCATCTGTCAGGGAAATCTCTTTCAGCTTCTTAGACCAGACACTAAAGTGAGATACCCTACCTCTTCCCTCCATAGCAACATGAAGACAAAACTGCAATTAAGGCTTGTCAGGTCCGACTTTTCAAGCATCTGTGATTAAGGTTGGAACAAACAGACCTATTTTCTATTCACCCAGCAATTGCATACAGCAGTCAGAGAAAAAGGGTTCAAACTATTAGATCAATTGCCTGCAGCTTGTCACCTGCTCAGACTTTAAATGAGCACAGCTGTCTCAAAAACATCATAAGGAAATTATGCTTGTCTCTTTTTTTGATAAGCCACTATTCTTCCCCCATTTTTTTTCCTTATGGTGGTGTACTCAAATGATTAATTTTGTTGTATTATTTAGTCTGGCCTTGGCAAAATTAGGCTGCAGTCTTTCTGGAAACATGTAGGTCAGACCACTGAGGAACAGGAACTCAATACTCTCATTTAGCTATTGGTTTCCTACTTGCCCTCCTTAACATATTCTAACATACTTTAGTTTATGGAATCATAGAATCGTTTTGATTGGAAGAGAAGATCATCATGTCCAACTGTTAACGTAGCACTGCCAAGTTACCACTAAACTATGTTCCTCAGCACTAGATGTACACACTCGGACAAAATATTATACAGCGGATAAATTGAGGCACGCATAAAACCCAACACACAAGATGATGGTCTGTCTCCCCCATCATCTCATCTTCATTTTTGCCCTGATCATATTCTTAGCACATCTCCACACAAAACAAAACCTTCCTCAGGTTCAGCAAGATCTCCATAAAACTGTATGAGCCATTCCTTCACCCTTTTGAACTTTGGAGGTTGTTCTGGTACACTGGTGTTATTAAAAGGGAAATTTTAAAAAAGTTGTGAGCTTTTATTTAAACATAAAAGTGTTCTCCAAATTATGCATTATTTCAGTCCTTTGAAAATCCCTTTGTTTGTCCACAGACTTCTGGGTACTTATCTGTCTGTGTATTCTATTGTAAAATTAATGGTAATGTTTATTTACAAAATACATATTCATGCTGTTTATTGAACTTTCTATCACAAACCAAAGATTTGTTTAAATTTTTTATAAACTTATTTTCAGTCTTTATTCCTATACAATAATGACTCTTTTAGTATTGTTCTAAACCAAATGCATTATAGAGTAATAGTTTCTTCCATGTTCCTCCTTGGAAGTCAGTACAAAATACAAAATTAAATCTATTAAATGAATCCCACTTTAATTTAAATCATATCTCTGCAGATTTGTGATGACCTTTCTTTTATTTTTTTCTGTGGACTGATAAAGAGTATTTCTCAATGTATCTGATACCTTCTATTCACATCCTTTGAGTCAGACTAAAATGTAAGTGGAAGTGCTGTGGTTAACAGCAATAAACTCTCTGTATGACTTAGATGCAAACTCAGAGACATCTTTGAGGACAGGGGTTATGCCTAGAAGAACTTGAGACATTTGTCTCTTTTTGAGCATCTGATACAAAAAAATGAATGTAGTAGCCTTAAAAACCCTCAGAGTTTTTCTGATCTGAGAGCAGATATGTTCAGATCCTTCCTATGTTTGGGTCCTTATCTGAATGAACTACGACTCAGTCTAGAGGTGAATAGAAACTGCCCATACATACAGCTCTCCAGCATTTGGCTGAAATAGCACCTTCATTTGTACTTTTCTGACAGAGTTCTTTGCTTATTTTCTTTTACATAACTTGGTCCAATACTGCATGGAAGATGTGATGTCCTCCAATTTTATATAACGATTGTGTGTTTCCTCAAAAGTGAATTGATTTCCATCTTTCTAAATGTGACTTATTAGAAAGTGTTTCAGTTCCAAAGGCAACATGATTGTGCATTGTGAAACAAGATCTTTTGGGTTTTTTTTACCATTATTGGTACTGTTTTATTCCTTCCTTTACACTCAGTGGTCTAATGGAACTCACCTGTGTCAAATTTTGTTCCAAAATTCTAAGTTCTCATTCAATAAAAATGTGTTTCTTGCACTTGCCTTTATTATGCAAACCTTAGAAACACAGCTAATTTTAAGGAATTGTATTTTCTCAGAATCTGCAATAGTCTAAACCAATATTTTTGGTAAGTGTGAATGATCTTCATGGGAGTTACTAATCTTATCAATGTTAAACTTTGCCTTAAGGACAAGCAGCTAGGTATGATTACTGGCTGATGTTTTTGTGTAACAAGTCTATGATATAATATGGCTCGTTAGTACAAAAATACATAACTAGATGGAGGCCATAAAGATATACTGCTGTTGCTGCAATATATTTTGTTAGAAAAGTGATAGAGGAACTAGTGTATTAGTCCTTGCTAGTCTTTAACGAGATTAAAAAATACTCATCAAGAAAATTATCCAACATTTTCACCGTGCTACTAATACTGAAAAGGTCATGGACACTGACACTTCCCATATGTGTTTAACTTCTGCTTGCTTCAGTCAACAGAATTTCTGCAGGTAGTGTAGCAGCAGAATGTAAAAGCTATAGCTGACTGTGAAAGTTGTAGTTCATAGTCAGCTTTTGCATCTTGTTTTATTTTTTATTCAAAACAAAGAACCTAACACTGTAAAATCTGTCCTAGGGACAGAAAGAGAGAGATTTGATGCTTTCTTCCCTTATGCTATGGTCTTCATAGGATTTTTGCTTGCATTGTAGTTCTGTTTTACATCTTCTCAGACAAAATTATATTTATATGTGTATCAGCTCCAGAAATCGTGATTTAATTTCAGTCATAAAACTACATTTCATGGTCTCTTTTTTTTTTTCCTGTAGAATAACAGTAACATTACACCAAATTATCCATCTTCTTTTTTGTGGGAGATGGGATCTATGTCTCACAAAGAACCTGGGATGGGGGAATGCTGACTTTAAATGATGTTTCTTTGTGTAACAGCTGGATTGATGTTAGCATCACTCCTGCTGGGACCTTTGCAGGTTTAATTATCATAATTGTTGAAGTGGATCTGCTTGTAAAAAAACCTGTCTGTATCAGTACTCCCAGTCAGGGAAATGGATGCACTCTTCCTTAAGAGCAATTTTAAAGTGCAGGTTTTGCTCACATTATATAACGTCTGAATTCAGAGGAATTTTATGGGTGTAAGTGATCCCTGACTTTGACCCTTAAGTCTTCTTGGACACTATGTCCTTTTGCAATGTATGTGTTTCTCTGAAAAAGATACCACGTTTCCTACTATTTCCTTCAGCAAGGTTTCTACATGTAAATAGGACATTTTAAATAAAAGTAAACTGTAGATTTATGGTTCTTATTATCTGAGAAACTTCTGTATTTATTTATACTTTATTGGTTTTGATTGATATGAAGGAAAATATTTTTTAATCTTACTTCGCATATTTAAGAAAACAAACACAGACCACAGATGTATTTATTGTAATGTCTTAAAAGGTGCATATTTTTACCTCAAATGCAACAAAACTTTGGGAAATCATAACAAGTTTCTGGCACAATCTCATCCTTGTGATAGAAAGCATATTTTCATACAGAAAAGCGGATTCCTCAGATACACTTTTTTGCTGTTTCTAGTTGAAGTAGACTTCTTTGTTGTTGGATGCAGCTTTCCCAAGTAAACAAATCCTAAAAATGTTAACTAGTACTTTGAGTTTCATTTTTTTCCTTTTTTTAAGTCCGTCAATTGTGTAATAAGTCCATGTCCCAAATGGAAAGACAGGCAGGCAGACTCAGGGGCTTGCATTCTTTTCAAAATGGAAAAGAGTTGCAAAACTTGCCTAAAACAGTGGGGACATGGAGGGCTACAAAAATTTAGAACATGTCAACACCCTTTTCAAGTATTTACAATAAGCTTTTCATTCTGTTTTTGTTTCCAAACTGATCAGGTTAAAACTCATTTTATATCTTCTGCTTTGGTGTGTATCAGGTACATACTAGTTTGTTCCTACCTACAAAGATAGGAGTCCTTCAGAACACGCTTCACACTCTGAGACAGTGATTGCTCTCCATCTCTTCTGCTTGTAGGACACAAACTCCAAAAGTTCTTTCTATCTGAACTTGAATTCTAATCTTGCTTTGGAAATACATGTCCCCTTTGCTGAAATATCACTTGACACAGAAGTGAATCTGTAGCAGAAAAGTAAAATAATAATAACAAACAGAGAAACCTTGTACAACTGCCTGAACAAAGGAAGGAGCATGAGGAGGAGGATGTTTAGAAAACTACCTGAAGAAATAACATAACAAAATGTTTATTTGGATGTTGGAAATGGCATATATAAATGGTGAAGTTAAAGGAATGAACAGCAAGTCTGGATAAATGAGGAACTGTAAATGTCCTACAAAATAGCGGAGCAGAAACCTAGGGTGGTCCCTCTGCCTGTCACCTCTGTGAGCAGCTTGGTGCTGCTCTAGATGCTCCTGATGGACCACCACAGAGCTGTCAGGGGGCCACACCATGATGATTAAAAGTTCTATCTCCCTTCATTCTTTGTCCCTCGGGCAACAGGTAACACAGGGTCCTATTTTCTTCCCCCCTTACTCCCTCTAAAACATGGAGGTGCGGTCATTATAGTTTTTTTCAGCTATATTACTGTGGAGACAATGACCTCCTGCAGAACGAGGAAAGGTCAGCAGGGAGAGTTAACTTCTGAAATTCATAGACGGACATTAGCTTGAGTTTATCGTTTAGCACCCAGACAGTTCAGACTGGAGAGAAAAAAACAGTGCTAAAAACTACAGTCTTATTACTTTTGATATCCAGCTCTACATTAATTGGGGAAGGCTATATATGAATTGGTGAAGGTATGTGAATTATTAATACATAATGATTTTAAAAGACAGTCTCCTTTTCTTTAAAAAAAATCATTAAATAAAATAAATGCCTTTTGAAGCAGGCGGCTTATTTTTAACAATTGACATTGGCAGTATGAGGTAAAAACATCCCCATGTTCTAATCCAGGCTGAACAAAACCAACCCTAATTACATGTGTTCAGCAAGTAGATTTGGTTTCTACTACAATAACAATAATGCACATAAATATGGTACCTCAAACTGAAAGAGAAATAAGCAGAAACCTGCACAGAACATTCAGAAAAAAAAAAAAAAAACAACAAAAAAAAACAGAAAAAAACTTTACAAGGAATCTGGTAACCTACTTGCCAGATTACCTACTTTTATATGAATAAAAAGTAAACTAGACGTGAAATGTAAAGACAGGACTTTGGAGACACAGTTCATGTCTTTAAATAATGGTGCAGTGAACTGCCAGTGGTTGTTCAGGCCTGGCTCAAGGACAAGTCTCAAGTATGAATATATTAAGTAATCAGTCGCAAGGACCTGTGTGACTAATATTGTCTCACATAAAATTTAGGAACACAAACCTGACCTGTAATGAAATGTGATGAAGTGGGAATTTCTTGGAACTTCATTTTGCCCCTCGATAGATAGTAGAAGACAGGAAATTAGATGTGTCTGAAATAAAAAAGAAAACCAACTTGATGATCATAACCACAAAAATCACTGTCATATCTATTCTGTATTTATTAGAGGAAATTCTGACAAAAAAAAAAAAAGAAAAGGGAAAATAAATTATTTTCTAGTAGGTTTTATAAATATTAACCTGCAGAACAAAGTTAGAGGGAACATTGACCAGGAAAGACCAAAGACCAAATGATTACCAGAAGTATCCCGGGGCCTTTGCCGATGACTATGACAGATCACCTCAGATTTCTATTGTTAAACCTAAGTAACAGGCATATTTTCTTTGTTTTAATAAATTACCTCTTGAGCTGGCAAGTGTGGTTTTGATTATGTCCTTAATTTTAGTTTCTGCTAGATATGCAAATATACCCACACTTTCAAAGGAGTTGAAACTTGTCTCAACATGGTGATTCTGACCTTCGATTTGTCACTAAAATAAATAATTATAATACCTTATTAATTATGCCTTTTGACTTTGAAATGGAGGAATCTAATGGGTATTTGCAGTAGTACTTCTTGTCTTACAAAAGCAGGCAGAATAGTGTTTGCTTTCTACTTCTAGAAACTGAGTTTGTTTCCAGGCAAGGACACCTACATGAAACCACATCTCTTCTCTTAGAATTTCTTTGTCTAATATTTAAAAGAAAAAAACAAAACTGTGGTTTTCTGGAAGAACTTTTATAAGGAAGGCTGGGAAATAGGCTGGAAAAGTTGGCAAATGATAGTGGGAGCTTCTGGAGTATAGTAGTTACCTCTTCCTACTAGAAGGGTTGTTGCACTTCATCACTCCTAAAGTTTAGGTAAATAGTATTTTTATAGTGTTTTAAGTTCCAAAAAGTAAAAGCAATATATCATTACTCTGCATTCAATTCAGTCTACAGAAAAATAATGACTAGAGTAAATATCAGATAAGAATCTCCCGCCATCCCCCCCTCCACTAGTCCCTCTGGCTTTTATTAAAATAAACATCAGTTTAATGAATTTATTTTGAGCATTACTCACTTTTACAGAAAGACATTGGTTCCAGCACTTTTCAGTAGGTGTCCAGTCTGTCATTTCTGTATAATGTCTCCCAAGAATAATAAAATCTCTTCCACGCCTGCAGGTTCCATTATCTACCTTACTTCCNAGTGACCCTCAACTTCTCCACTTGGCTAAGTGACAGAAATAATAGTTGGTTACATGGAAAGAATTATTACTGATTTGCATCTCTTCCTAACTCAGATTTGAGTTCAAAAAGCCTGAAATGCTTAGCGCCAAACCCTTCCTTGGCTCGCATCCTCCTCTGACATGGTGCTTTGCTTGAAGATGAAGAGTAGTCCTGTTTAAATCAGAGCTAAATTCAGTGGGACTTTACAGCAAACGCTGAGCAGCTTCTGAGGTCTTTGGTAGGGAAAGACACCTGATTGATGGAGGATTGCACCAGAGGATGTGCTGCGTGGTGGTAGGCATGGTGGCCGGGGAGCAAATATCACACTGACATGATAGGTGCCTCCTGCAGACAGGAGCAGTGAGGGATAGACACAGCTTGCCCTTATGTGGTGGGCTGGCATGGGTGCACCTTGTTGGGCAACACTAACACAGTTCCCTGCATCCCCGAGGCTGGGAGTCTGTTTATGCCAGGTCTCCTTGAAACAGGGGTGAGAATCCATTTCCTGTCTCCTTCACACATCTGGTGCATCAGAAAGAATAGAAGTGCTAGCTTCAGATGGATGGAGATTCGCTAAAGTTATCTCTACTAACAGATTAATGATTTTCACCATGACGTTAAGAAGGCTTAATACAATATGCATATATTATACTGCTTTTAAATTCTAATAAATGCAATATTAATGTTATTTTGATTGCCAGTTTTCTCTGAGATAAGTATTTTATCCAAATTCATTGGAGGTTTAACACTGTGGAAACTTCTTAAATTAGAAGCATTTACTTTGTTTATAGTGAAAATTAACTACATTCTAAAATACCTTGATACTGTGGAAATTAGTTTTCTGAGGCCAGAGAAAAGGAATACATGCAGAAGAGTGTTTTCTCAGGTAGATCATTAGTAGAGTTCTGCAAGGTACAGTGTATAATAATAGCCAATCTCCAGGCTTTACCTTATTTAAATTGGTCACCTACTAAAGGGCCTGGGCTGGATTTGTGGAGCATATTAGGTGAATAACACAGTATTGTTTTATGGCAAATGCATTTTTTAGCTGCTATGGGGTATATTACATATAACTCTTTGATGCTGACTTATGGGCCTTGACAACACACATCAGGCTGTTTAAATCATTAAAGTGTTATTTTTCTTCCCCTGAGGAATCATAAAGGGAAGCCCTGCTAACCTGTCGGCTCCCCTCTGCCCTCCTTTCTTCCTCTGTTGTACAAAACCTTAAATATGTAGATGGGATTCCTGGAGCTTGGCTGCTTTCAGAGCCAAGATTCAGATTTGGTTGAGCTGCCCAAAGCCCATAAATTCAGGACAATTGGATGGAAACAGGAGGCCAAGTTCAAGGGTAGAAAGCTGGGTGAAAAAGACTCATGATTTGAGTACCTGAGGCTTCCAGGAGGAACGTTTTCCCCCTCAGTCGTAAAAAGTAAGGAGAGACAATGTTATGGCTCAATGTTATGGCTGCTAAAACAAAAGTAGAAAAGGGTAACTCACATTTGGGAACACAGTGTGGACTGAATTGTATATAGTTGCAGTGGAGGCTGAGTTTTGGGATCCTGTCAAGGGATGGGGCGATGTTTTTGCATCACCGTGATGCTATTCATAACTGTAAGGGTAAGCCCTATCCTTACATTAAGACCACATTAAGACTGAAGAAAACTGTGGATAATGGCAGCTTCAGAAGGCAGTGAAACAAAAAAGGAAAATGCAGAGCCACATAAAATGAAGAAAGATTCAGGGCTTTCCTGGAAAATAGTAGAAACACCAGTAAACATACAGATTCAAAAGTATTGTAGAAGAAAACCCTTGAGACAATAAAAATGTCCCCAAATCCCCAAACCTATTATTTGTACTATAAAAACAGCACGAAAATATTGAATATTGCTGCTTTTATAAATTATGAGTTTGAGTTTATTGGAAAATTTTATCTGAGGAGATGACATTGGATGCTTTAATTTTCTCTGCACTTTCAGTCTATTATCACTATTGAAGCGTATAAGAACTTCAATCAAAGGCTCATTGTACTGGCCATCAGATGAACAAAAGACAGAAAAGACGATTGCTCTCCAGAGACATCTCTTTAATCTGATTCATTTCATATTATTTTTCACTCTGTCTGCAGTAGTTTAAAATAGAAAAAGACCTAAATACCTTGAACAGTTTTATAATTTTTAAAGTTGTGGCTTGTTCCTCAGTGTTTAAATTAGAGAGTTATGAATTTTTCTTGACTTCATTCAAAAAATAATATGGAAGATGGGTATTTTGTGTTTGATTGTTTGATTTTTAGACTACTGAGAGACGTATTCTAAATGCTTTCTAAATTGTTTTTCCCTTTTGTATTCTCTTTTTGCTTTTTTCCCTTCCTTTTTTACATATGCTGCTCCGTAACTTTTGGTAAATTTTATCAGTTTCTGAAAGATTCCTGAGAGATAGAGTTAAATATATTTTTTTTCCAAATTTTCCCAAGGAAGGGCAAAATAATAAAATTCAGTGAGTCCAGATATCTATGATTTTTCAGATACAAGAAGTCCTCATTTCCTTATGGGACTGACTTGGACCAGCGCTCTGTAAAGGGCAACCTCCTGTTCAGAGAGATTTTCTCCTAGTGTTTGAAAGGTCTGATTTGCTTGATGAATGAAACTGTGAATTGCAGTTGTTGTCTAGGATTGTACATCTGGTGGGTAGCCTAATTATCCTTGAATGCTGAAGATAAAAGGCATGTTGAACTTTCCTTGGCACTGTGAGAAGTGTCAAGTTTGAGTTTCATATACAGTATTCATAACTTCAGCAGCCTATGTTGCTGAAGAGACATGTAATTTTGTGACTTTATGCGGATGATTTTAAAGTATGTTATCAAGTGAATGTGTATTAACTAAATTTAAAAGGAGCTTAGATGTAAGAGAAAAAGCAAACAATTTTTTACAATGCTACTTGAGGACTTCAAATGCAATTCTGATTTCAAAGGAACTGAAAGGGTGGTTTCAAAAATTCCTGTCTGGCCTCAGCATGGGAGATTTTGGGACATTTAGGAAGCTATAAAATTCTCAAAAAACTTGAAAATAGCAAGAGAACTGCTGTTGAAGACAATTTTATATAATTTTATTTTTCCTTATTTAGATAATAGTGTATACAAAACTGAGATTACTTCTCCAGTGTTTTCCCTCAGTTTTTGTATTTGCATGCTGAATCTTACTTTCTTGTTTCATACATGTAAATCTGTACTCAGACACGCCACATCTGATGAAACTGGTTTAAACAAAATCACTCCCTTACATAAATATTTCTACCAATACGAAAGCTAGATGTTTTTTGGTTCTGAAATGTACAATTTTCCTTTCTTACCTAGCATGTCCAATTTATCATTTTTGCATATTCCTGCAGTCCTGGGAACCAGACAGAATTTGAATTGTACTGTGCATTTTTCTGCCAAATTTTGCTGACTCTGGAGCTTTGTAAGAGCTTGGAGCTTTGTATGAGCTTGGGATAATCATTTACATTTTAGGGGTTTAGTCAAGCTAAGCCTGACCTTCAAACCTTTTGATGAATACTTCATAGCTATTAGTTTTTCTGCTGCATAGTAAGAAATATTACTTCTTACAAGTAAGATGTCAACAGGTTCTTACTGCTGAAGTTTCTGGGACAATAGATGTTGGTCGATGTACTGATAGTATGACCAAAGTTTCCAGGGTGTTTTACTTAGCTTTTGCTATCAAAGGTGCTGATTGAAATCAATACTGCCATTTCCATTTGTATAGGCAGGTGAGTTGTGCTAATTAATGACACAGTTTCAATTATGATCTTTTTTATAACTTTGTAGGTGGAGAGTTTCAGGAATGAAAGAAGTGAGAAATGCTTGGGAAAACAAAGTCCTGTTTGCCATCATCCTCTTCCTGGAAGAATGACCTTTGTGGATTTCCTCACTGAGGAAAAAGTGCCTCTCAGTGTCTAAAGTGCATACCCCTCCTAAGGGTTTGGCTGCTGATGCTCAAGACCAGGTTTTCTATGGTGTAGCCATGTAACCTTGGATCTGAGTGCTGGGAAAACACAGAGGTAGTTAGGAGAGTTGAGGGGAGCCTCCCCTTGCTTGGATCATAATTTACATCCTCAGTCCCTGCCTGAGCTACATAGCAGCTATGCCTGTGCCAGTGTCTTTCATCTCCCTGGCCTGACCCATCCTTCTTGAACTGGCTCCCTGGCTTCACCTGGGACCTACATCGTCGCTACGGACCTGCTTGGATAGCTGAGCTGTGGCCAGCCCCTGTCATCATCACCAGACCTACTCAGCTCTGCTTGTTTGGGTAGGGTGGGAACAACAGGGAGGGCAGTGCCTTGCCTTGTTGTCACTCCTGTCTCCCAGCTTGCCTTCCGTTACAAAGCAGCCCTCTCTTGCTGTTGAGAGCGCATGTCTTGAAAGTTACCAGGCCTTCCTACAGAAAGTTTGTAATTAGTAGGGGTTTTTTTTACATTCAAAGGGCATACCTGGACTCTGTTTTGGATCTGGATTTATGTGAATACTGTAGTAGACAAATAGCATTACAGAGTTTTGTGAAAAGCTAACGAACCTGGCAGTCAGTCTTTGTTGTACCCAAATTAGAGCCCACATTGCCTACATTCTCCACTAATTTGTTACATTAAATTTTACCAGCCTAGGTTGCTCAGAAGTAAGGTACTTTAAGTGAGATTCTTGATAGTGCAGTAAGAACATGTTCTGGCCTTCTGTGATGTCTGTAGGCTGGTATCCCCAAAAAGCATTCCCAGAAGGGTTCCCCACACAATTACCATGTAAGAAAGTACAGGCAGATTGACTGTATTCTCCACCGGTTTGTTATATTGAAATTACAAAGCTAAGACAAGCCCTAGTCCTAAGGCTTTGCACAGCTAGTAGAAAACCTGTGGCCTGTTACTAGCAATGACAATAATGTATTTATTGGGTTACAGGACTGTATAGTCTTAAATCTAAGCAGTTTGCATTAATATCCAAATATCTAAGGAAAGTAGCCGTATCTGCAGGGAAACCTCTTTTATTCAGGTTTACTCTTATCCTCTGCCTACTCTTCTCAAGAGGAAAGTTGTTGGTGGTGCCACTCAGCTAGACAATTTCTTTCTGACCATTTAGGTACTTCTAGAATGTTGTAGAGATCCAGGTTATTTGTTAGCCATCTGTGAAAGGCTCAGGGAAGATGGAAAAATGATTTATGTGCCAGTTTCAGACCAGCTGATTCCTCTGTCATCCAGCATGAATGATGAGGGTCATCTACATAAGAAGACAGGACTCCAGTGCCATGACATGTCAGCTTGGCTGTTTCTTCCTGGAGAAGACAATGGGTTCTTAATTCCCTTTTCTGCAGAAGAGGAGATGGTGATAGGGTCTGATAAATGTTTATGCTATATCAAAGGAAGAAAAGAAACCCTTTTGTTAAGCCACTTCTGACTGTCGTTTTCGTATTCTTTGTTTCCATTTCAGAGCACAATTAGGCTTGGGCAAAAAAGGGGAAAAATAAGAATGAAAAGCCCTTCAGGAGAAATCCTTACAAGACGTCTCTTTTCACTTTTGCACTTAATTTTTGTGAAATACCACTTGATTTTTTTTGAAAAATGAATGTCAAAGGCCAGAAGCTCAATTCATAAATCTCATAAACATTTCAGCATATGCATCCAAGTTGTCAATATTGGAACTTTTCTGAGACTTTTTTAAAAGTCAAAAGAACAAATAAAAAAAAAACACTAAACCAACAACCCCCCCCCCAATCCTCTGATAGTTTTACCGACTACACTTGCCAGTAACCTTTGTCTACTTTTCTCCTTCTTTTCCATTTCAGCCCGAATTCACAAAAGAAAAAGCTGTGGTCATTGGCTTGATGATGGGGCTGTGGAGATGGGAGCATTCCAATAAGTCACAGACTATCATGTAGGCAGCTGTGAAGCTGTCACTGCAGTATTAGGGCTCCCCACATGATATATCGGGAATTTGGCCCGCTAATCACTGCAGTTGCTAGTAACACTCCACCTTGGAACTATTCTAACTCAAGTGCCTTTTGTGATAAAACAACTCTTTGTATTAACTTCTTGAATCCTATTGCCATCTTTCCAGAGTACGCACATCAATTTTCCTTGCTATTGTACCTACAAGGTCATAAAACCAGAGGAGAAGCGGTGCAGTCATTTCAGCTAACATATAATAGCACACAACTGCAATAACTTTTTTTCCCTTCTGACTATGCCAGTGGTGACTGGCTGTGGTGGAATAACCCATTTGCAGCACCAGAATCCTCACAAATGGTTATCAGATGTTTAAAGTGACTCTGAAGAAATATATCATGGAAGAGGGAAGAACGGGGAAAGTGAAGAAGCCTAGTAGCTGTGATTAAAGTATAATCTTGACTTCTGGCAGGCAAGATATGTGCTGCATTCAGAATTGCATCAGTCTGGCAGACTTGATGGTGGAACTGTCTCAGGAACTGCAGAATGGTGAGGTGCTACATGGAAATCCTGGCATCAGAGGGAAAACCTTCATGCTCTTGCACTTTCAGGGATCTTACAGACTGAGGGCTAAAAGTAGATTAAGCCCAAGATGTGAAAACCTAATTCCTTCAGTTTATAGCTTTATGCACGTGAAGCAGTGATTTATCCTTTAATAGCCCTTTCAAATGTGGTATAGGTATTCGTTTTTGCAGATGATTGTTCTAGTAAGGCTAAAGTGCAAGAGAGGGAATGGGTCTGATGTTGCTTGTTAGCCAAAGAAGATCAGTCAGTAAGGGCTAAATAAATTAATGCAAAATGAAAAAGAAAATAATTGGTAACCAAGAGAGAGAAATTAATAAGAAAGTCTATTTCTCTTTTCAACGGTTGCTGTCTTGGATAATTCCCGTTGGTAATTTTTTTTCCCTTTTCTTAGGTCTTCTCTCTCTATTTCCTTGGCTTTCTGTTTTTTTATTATGTGTACACAGAATGGATGTTGGGTAGAATAATTGAAGCAAAATACATGAAAACCAATTATCACCTATCCTGGTGCTATTAAAGACTTCCTTATAACTCAAGAGTAGTTCCTCCTTTGTTTTGTTCACTAAAAAATACACAGCAAATATCACAAGAGCCATAGAAACCCTCCAAATATACATTGCTTAGCTTGCAGTGTGCAATGCTAAATCACAGCTCTTCAAATTAATACCTTTCATAGCAAACAAAATAGAATCTGAGTCTAGTGACATCTAAGAAATTGTCCACCACTTTCTGCTGTCAGGAGATATCGAGCTGGGAAATGTAGAAAGGAGAAGTAGAAGGAAGGACTGCACTGTAGTCATTCCCCACTGAACACCATCTCCCTTTCTTCCTTTTTTTTTTTCTGTCCTTCATCCTTCATTCCTTCTCAGTGAAACAGCTGTGAATGTTTCCTATATCAGAAATGACCTTTCCTTTATTTAAACCATAGTTCTAATTTGCAGCAGAGTTTCAGCTGTTAGGTTGCCAGATTAGGTGCGATTAAAACAACATTTGTTCTCTCATTGCAACTGGATGCAAAGTCTTCTATTGGCAGTCTGTGATTTCTCTTCTAAAAGTGCTTAGATCTAAAATACACTTGGCCAAAGTCAATACATATTAGGTTTAACACAGATTGAGTCTGGCATCCCAAAATCAGAGAAGCTATTCAGGGCTGCAATGTACCGAAACCTCAGTTATCAGGGGTGAAGATTTCAACTGCTAAACCCCAAAGGGTCACACATCTCTAAAAAGTCTATAGTGATCAGGGCATGCAGGGATTTGTTGCTGTTGTGAGGGGTATTTCCAGGCCCATTCCTCTAAGAACACTCCCCCCTCGACCCTCCATCTCCAGGCACTATTTCTGCTGGCACAGGACAGATTCTTACCCTTTAGCATCAGTCCATCATACATGCATTTATACATAGCTTAACCTCATAAACCACTGGGACCTGATCTGCTTTTGAGACTTCACCCCAAATGCTGTGGGTTGGAGACGAAACTGCTAATACAGCAGCATTCCTGTTCACCTCATCCTCCTATAGGGGCTTGGCAGAGATATGTGGGGCTTCAACTGTGCCCTCTCAGCAAATGGTGAGACTCTCTGTGGAGGCTGCCCACGTTGTTCAGGTGGTCTCTTCTGTGGAAAAAGTAACAGAGTGAATGGAACTTTCCGACTGGACCTCCTTTACTTATGCATGCATTTCAAAATATATGTCATAACATTTTAAGAAATCACATCTGACTATTCCAAGAAATGGTATGCAAGATACACAGAAATATATAAAGAAGCTGAACCTGGCATAAGATTTTGCTGAAATACTTGAGTTGAAAGTAGACTTTGCAATATACAGATGTGATATATATGCTTTTTCAGCTAAAGAGGGAAGATGCTGGCTATGCTAGTGGCTTTGCTTTGTGGGATGTGTAAGGAAATCCATGATTTCAATCTCCCAGTTGCACAGATAAGTGGAAAGTTTTAAGTAAGACAAATAAAATGAAACCATTTCATTCCATTCTGGATACCACATTAAAGTACAGTAGCTTCAAATAATGGGTTCATAAAAAAACATTGGCTGTCTCTCATGCAGTTCAAACATCTCATTACTATGTGGTTATAAGTTTACAGACAGTGGAGGTTCCTTTTATGGAGTGGTCTTTCAGCTAAAATGGTTATGAATAGATCAATACATTTGTTATGAATAATCTCTTTCAGAACTTGGGCAAATGTGACTTAGCAGGTTTGACAGAAATAGAGCCAAGTGGGGCTGTATAGATTTCAACAGTCTTGCAGCTGGTTCAATGAGGTGAAATCTGTAACTGACCTGTTGAGTAGTGAGGGCAATAACAGAGGGAAATAAAGAAAAAAATGGTGCAGTTCTGTCGTGGTTTGGGCCGGACTGGCCACTGAAACGAATGACAGGTGCTATCCCCCACCTCTCTCTCCAAGGAGAGGAGGGAGACAGAGAAAGAGATACAAGTTTAAAAAAATCCTAACCTACTTTAATGAAAATATTGATAAAATAATAAAAGAAAAACAATGAAATATATACATACAAAACCATATCAAGCTCCCAGGATGCCAATCACATCACTGGCAGCCACTGGGAAAGACACAAACTGGACTCAGTAACAGATGGGAGCTGGATTCCGAATCTGGATTCAGGAACTCATGGATCAGGATCAAAGGCAAGACAAACAGACAGAGTCCTCCTTGGATGCCAGCCACTGAAGAAAAGAGAGTTGACCCTTTGATCTCTCAGCTTTTATACTGAGCATGAGACAGATGGGATGGAATACCCTGTTGGTCAGTTTTGGGTCACCTGGTCTGTCCACTTCTCCCCTCTACGCTTTTCTGCTTCCAATCCTCCAATGTGGCACATAAAGTTAGATGACTTTGGTTGTTATAGCAATAAGTGAGAGCCTTTCTGTATACCATTCCTTGGTATAAATTAGAAACCATCAGGTTTTATCTCTCTGGGAGTGAACAGTGTCTGGACAATACACTGCTAATTTCAGAGAGTTCGGTTAGTTAGAAGAGGCGTAGATGCAAAGTAAAATTACTGAACAGAAAATTGGTTCTGTTTTACCTCAAACCAGGACAAGCATAGCTTGGACTTTTAGCTGATTTTTGTATTGGATGTATTTCTAGCATATGAAAGATGTGGTGGAATGTTATTTACATAACATTGTTATTTAGTAGCTTTTCTTACCAATAAAGCTACAGTGAAGCTACAAGAAACTTATTTTCATCCATTATTGTGCAGAACTACTGTGTACTAGTGGTTAGATTTGCCCCATCTTTGACTTTTAAAATGCAGTTACTTCCAAAATGCCTTAAAAGTGACTGAAGGAATTGAGTACAGTTTCTGAAGAAACAGGAATTCAATACCTCATGGCACACAGCTGTGTTCCTGCACCCCTCACTGAAGTCAGAAGGAGGCAACGATGCAAACATCTTACAGCAATTAATGGCTTATGCACTATTTTCAGAGAGATGCTTAACTGTGGAGAACTTGAACGTTCTGCTATTATTATTTCAAGTTTCTTTGTTGTCTAGTAGGAGCCCTTGTCTTAAATGAGGTCCTCTCCATCACCGCACAGCGTACAGGAGGTATTAGGTATGCAAGACAGAACTTTAAAAGAACAGACTAGATAGAATAAGAACAGAGAAAAGGCATGAAACTTAGGTTTTAACAAACACAAGAGAGAGAAACAGTATGCAGAAAAGTAAGCCACATCAGAATAGTCAATAAAATAGATCTTGTTTTGCCTGTAGGTAATTCTGGTTCAAAACCATGTTATTCCCTACTTAAACCTATTTCCTACAGCCCTACATTGATAGATCACCAGGGTCTCAGATATTTTTGTGAAAGTCTCTCAACTTTTTCTGTTGGCACTGTTTTTAGAGCTGCACAAGTAATTAAATAGTGTTTAGGCCAAAAGGAATGAATTTGTAGCTCAGAGCTTTGCACACAGGGTGCTAGAATCTGAGACTCAAACCCTTCTTGCAGTACACCTGAAATTACTTCTGCAGGCTGGGACAGTTCCAATGGAGGAATCCACCTGAGAGCAGCCAACAAGATGAGCTGAAGAAGATCTGCATTCAAGTATTACCTCCAAGTCAGGGGCATTTGCAGACATCAGTCTGCAGTCAGTAGCCAGCAGTCAGCAGATGTTTCCGTATGTCTCCCGCATTTCACTTGGATAGGTTAACTAGAGTATTCTGGGAGGCATATACTCACCTCTGCTGATTTGGAAAAGAATTCACCATTTTTTTCAGTAATTGCCGCCTGTTTCATTTGGCTGTGTTTTCCCAGAAGTCTGGCCTGTTGATGACTTGAATCTCCATACAAACAACCACTGTGCGTGTCAGGACCCACCCTATGTCACATCCTTGGTGGGTGAGTGACATATCCGATTAGCTCTTGGGCTGCTGTTATTGGCAGACATCTGTTGTGGTTCTGGCAGCAGACCTATAGGATCAAGTCCTGTCATATGAACAGTGGGAAGTACTGGGATTGACCCTCCTGATTCACAGAATCAAGGTTGTAGTGGAGTTGAAGGTGACTTATGCAGCTTTGCAGTTTTCAGTATAAATGAATGGGGAAATGCATTTGCTGAAAATGTGATAGCTCTCAGACTAAAATGTGTAACATTCTTGAGAAAGTGTAGCATTATTTAATATGGAAAACCTGAAAAAAAACCCAGGGTGCATAAGCTTGCAAGTCCTACCAATCATTTTCCAATGAGAGGAAGAAAGCAATGGAACTCTAACTGTCCTGTAGATACTGGAAACTTAGCCACGCACTGAGCTGTAGGTAATGATTAATTTCTGAATTCCACTGTCTTCAGGAGAAGCCTGCCTGAGTGAAGGCTGAGCGAAAACTGAGGAAGAAGGTCAGAGCTTGGCTTGTGGTGATGTTTCTCTCTCATTTATTCCAGCGTTCTTTATGCTCGGATTTCCAATGATTGATGAATGTTTGCAGGCAATCATGTCTTAAAACTGTCTCTTCCAGGCTGAAGTCTTTATCCTCAAGCAGCAGTAAAGACATAGTAACAGTATAGCAATTTATTTATATAAGACCAATGTAAGAATCAGTGGTTCACTGTGTTTATAATGAATTATCAATATAGCTTGTGTTCTGCTGTGCTGTGAGACAAGATTTAATTCTGACCAAATGTTATAAAATAAAGGAAGGTATGATTATGTAGGCTTGAATTATATTGATTTTGGGTGGATGTTTTGGGTAGTATACAAATTTCTTCTAGGCTGTGCTAATGAAGGCTGGGATATGATCTCTTATGATCCACATGGAACAAAATATTCTCTGAGCTCTCGCCATGAATACAGAGTTTCGTGTTGAAATTTTTTGTCCTGGAATTAGTAAAAAATATTTTCCATGAAGATTTTGTAAATGGGACCCTTCAGTTAAACAGGTTTAGAGACCTGTGCTATTTCATTTACTGAATTTTGTGAATTATATGAATATGATACTGTTATATAAAGAAAAAACCTGGTGCCAAAATTACTAAGCACCTAAAATTTCATTGTAAAGATATGTACCTCCTCCTTTCTGCACAGTAATAATCTCTTATTTTGTAACTGATGGATATTTTGATTGGCAATGAAATACAATACAACCTTTTGCTGCACACTTGGAAAAACCTTTAATCAGAAAGTCAGCCCTGGTACTGCAAGGTAATTTACAAAAGTACAACCCTAAAGAGGGACCTTTAAACCTAACTACCCCCCTCACAAAAGTGAGTGAAAAAGAGAAATTATGCAAGGTCAAAACTAATGGGGATGTTTTGAAGATTTGGACTTAGATTTGGACTTAAATTTCCATGGTGTTTTCTATTGTATGAACAAATATAATGCACGTGCCAAAAACTCTGAAGTATCTGTTCATTTCCTTCTCAAGATTTTCAACTAAAGTGATTTTTTAATTTTCATTTTAGGGACAGCTCCAAATGATCTCAGATGGAATTTTCTTGAGTAATAGCTTCAACATTCCCATTGCAGACAGACCATTTCATTTTTTTTATGGTGTCTTTCAGAGGAAAAGTAGGAGGAAGTGTTAGTCAGGAATTTACTAATGATAACATTATTTGTTTTATAATAAAATTACCTTTAATCACTGAAATACATGAAAATATTATATTTTGCTACATACTGTATAGATGTGTAGGAGCATGTTCCTGTGCCATGATGTTTTTAGGACAAATATTTTATTTTCTTTGGCTCATCCATTAGTGTTTCCATTAAAGCACTAAGCAGACTTGCAAAATTCAAGGCTAGGAAGTTTAAGCGTTTTCCTATATATATTTAAATATATAGATACATTTTAAACAAGATAGCTTTTTTACCCTGTTAGAAATATACTCACTATTATGTAAATGGCTTAGCTCTGTAAAATATGAATAATATTTATTTATAAGTATGCATATAGTTCTTTATAGTTATGAATAAGAACTGAATTCTGGATTGTTCCACAGAAGACAGTAAAGAGAAAGAAAACCTCTTCTGAGCAAGGAATGCCCTGATCTGTGATCCAGGTAAATGGGATAAGGAACACTTTGCATGTTTTTCTGCCTTTCAGAGCAAAGATTAGGGACTGTGGGAACTGTTTCTGTACAGCCGATTCAGTGTCCAGTTGAACTGCACTAGCACATCAACAAAAGTAATTTACTGAAGGTAAGTATTATTACTGTGTGTTGTATGCTCTACTAGAAACTAGCTTACCCGGAGAGGGAACAATTTTCATACAATGAAAGTGGTTGATTCTCTTTTCTGATCTCTCATGTTCCTCTGAGGAAAAGAACTGTTTACATTAATGGTCACTTGTTTTCTGAGGCTGTTTTACAAGGTTGACAGCTTAAGCTAGGAGACTGTGAACGAATTATCACTACTAAAGGGAACACAGATTAAAGAAAAAAGGTATGTTTAAAATCAATTGACGCAATTATAAACCAGCACAGAAATTCCTTCAGTTTTAAGGTTCATAGGGCTTGTTTTAACATAAAAATTGTTGATACCAAATGTTTATGTGTTGTTGTCCTCAACAAACATATGACCCACAGTGTAAATGTTCATGTCTCATATTCAGAAACCAGCAGTACATAGAGTTTATCTGTTATGTCCAATAATATATTGACCTGTCTTGTGTGTCTCTCTCTCAACGCAGTTTTCTGTTTGCTAACCCAAAAAGTGCAGTCTTCACCAGATAGTCTTCTGGATGTGGGGAAACAAAATAAATACCACTTGGCCCCTTCCCTGTGGCCTCGATGAACCAAAACTGGGAAATAAAAGTGATATATGTGATTTAGAACTTCTGAACATACTCAAATTCCACCTACTCCCAGAAAATAAAATTTATCCCTTGAAATATGCAACACGACAACATCAAATGAGAGGAGCAAAGGTGATTGTCTTTAATAAACAAGTGATTGCCTTATTAACCCTGAATTTAAGAGTGCACATGCGCAGGGAAACTCATTACTATCAAGAGATGTGAGGAGCAAGCAAAGGAATTGTTATTATCCCAGGGGTCACTGCGAATAGCAGGAAACAGAATTATTGCTCGGAGCAAGATGAACAGAAGGCTAGACGAATGTAATTTCAATCAGAATTGATCTGTGGGGAATTGATTTAACAACATTTGAAAGGGCACCCAGTGTATTAAACTCTGTGGCTATCCTGTGTTTATGCTGTCATATAAGGCTAAGCCTTTGTCTTTTGTTTTCTTCCCTGAGTGCAATCTGTTAAGGCACCTAGGGATATCAGGACCCTGTGAGAACCATAGCCAAGTCCTCCCTGGCTGGAGTCTTTTGAGGCTGCTGTGATTACTCTCAAACCAAGTTTCCCTGCGTCTACAGCCCTTCCACAGGGACAGAAGGCACATCTTTGGAGGCAACTTGCCTGACAGCTGACAACCCATGACCCAGCTACTGGCACCTGGGATTGTCAGTACCCCCTGGAGTTTATGAACTCCTTCACTCTAAATTTTGGCTTGTATGGGTTAACTTTTCAGAAGAAAATATTAAATGCTAAACAGAAAGCATGTGCTGGTGATTCCAGTTAATTTTTATTAGTACTATACATAGATAAACAGATCCAGAGACAAACTGGTCTAGGCAAAATATAGTTTTATTTTTCTCACTACATTGCAGTTTGATCCATGCCGTTTGAATCTCCGGAGTCTTTCAGTTCATGTCTTGCTTCTGCGTACTGTGACACCCTCTTTCCATGTTCGCTGTCAGCGTTCACCCTTACACAGTGGCTAATTTTCTTGGCTGCTCCTGCTCCCTCTGGGAGCAAGCTGTTTGTGGTCTGCCTCTATGGCTTTAGGAATCTTCCTCTGATTAATTTATTTGTCAAAGTTGCAAATATTTTGTTCTGTATTTATAATTCTGTATTTTCCACCATACACTCCCTATTCTTTAAAGGAATCATTGTCCAAGGTATTTTCATCAAATAAGGTGATATTGACATACCTTTTTCTTGGCCTGGAAAGAATGTCACATATTTTATTTCAGCATCTTCTGTAAGTGGAGCTTTAAGCTCTGCTAAAAATCTGACTTGTAGTGTGTGTTTGACCAAGAAAGTATGATTGGCAGCCTGGGAAATGTAACAGTACTCTGTAGGTAAGTAACGTAATTTCCTTAAAGCTTATTTTTAACATGTTTTCTGGTAGACTATGTTATACATGCTACTGAAACATCTGATCACCCTCAGAATGTGGGCACGGTCTGAAAACCTGCAGATGAAAGAAGAGATGTTCTGTCTTATTTCTTTCTGTGGACAGGGCCCACACAATGAGCAATCCTGGAAGTGCTCCATGATTAGCTTTGCTATGTACTAAAGTTAATGGATTTTAGGAGCATGACAACTTCATATCTATATGAGCACACTCAACGAACAAGTTAATTCTTAACTCATTTGTCAGCTATCTAATTTCTGGCAATCTCTTGAGCAAGCTACTTTAGTGGATTTAATACATCTGTAAAATGAATCAATCAAACATTGGCCATAGAAATTTGAATACATTTATAATGACATGTGGCTATTAAAGATGGCCTACACACTGATTCTGTGGTAATGCCTGCTAAATCTATAGAGCTTGTTAATGTTTGACAAGTTATTTTATGTTCTTATGGTTTAGTGTTTAATGATGATTAATTCCATAGCAAAGGGTAGTCTCAGCTTTTGATGGTTATTGCAGAACATGTGGAAAATGAAATGTGTCAATTAAGTAAAATGCTCACATCCTAAAACACACTTTATTCTACCCATAAGCGAAGGCATTAAAATTACACTATAGCCAGAGGAAGAGTATTTGCAGCGTTTAAAATCAGTCAACACCTTTATTTTTATTTTGGACTAATATTAGCCTAGAGCGATTTGAAGCGTCCTAAAAATTGAAAGACAATTCCTTTAAGAAGATGATTTTCATGATAACTTATAGAGTGTTTAGTTTGGGTTGTAATGTTAGATAATGCAAGGCAGCTTATACTTTCTAAGATCAGGCTCAGATAAGCCCGATACCAAAAGACCACCCTTGAGTAATGTTAAAGGCAAGTGACACCTGAGCCTGGGATTGTTTCCTTAGGAACAAGCATGAAGTAGAATCTACAGGGCTATAACAGAAGTTGAAAATACAGGGGATTACACTCTGCACTTGATCTAACATCCTCCTACAGACTTTGTGGCACTCAGTCAGAAGGAAAAATGAAGGGTTCAGATTCTTTTCTTTTTGTGTGTGGCAAAGAAAGGTTCTCTATGCTTTGAAAAAGACAGTAGGACTCCCCTCTATGTAACGAAAAATCTCTTTTCATCTAAAGTAGACTGTGATTATTTGTTTATGTCTGAGATTTGATTGTAATTGTGGATCCTGAATATAGAAAGAAAAAAGTGATGTGAAAAAATGCAGCCTGGAGCAGAATCTAATCAAAGGACAATCAGTCACTGACTATAGGGTATTTCCTTATGATTCTAACTGCCATGTCTTATTGTAAATGCTGCCTCTATGGAGTAAAAAAAAAATAAAAAATAAAAGATTATAATTTTAAACTGGAGTACTGTGTGGTTAAATGATGTGGCCCAAATTCTCCACTTTCTTTTACCGGTTTAAATGAAATGTGATTTACATCTGTAAAAACAGAAGAGGAATCAAACACTTTCAGTGTGCATTTTGAAGAACGTCTTTTAGCCATATGGTTTATTTTTGAAGCTTAAAAAATTTTCTGACTCAAACATTTATCCTTAATAGGAGTTTCTCACAGGGTGAACTAAAATGTTCTATTTATTTTAAGGAGTCTTTTCTTGTAATTGAATAAATCCTTCAGAATATGAAATTTTTTAACTTTTCAATATGGTAAGTATTAAAGACACATTGTCATTTTCCATTGTTTTGTTTTTATGCAAGAAAATTGACACAGTACATCTGTTAATCACCTGTCTCTTTGGGTAATAGCTAAATGCCCTGTTGTAATGATATGGAAGCTCTCTTGTTATTTAATTTAGTTTATCTGAGTTGATTGTATTTTAGGTTTTTTTCAGTTTTGATTGTACATCACCTTGTGACCAAGGACCATCTTCTCCCCTTGTTCATTGCCCTTTTGCACTGCAAGAGTTGTATGAAGAGGTTGCAAAGAAACAAATAAAAAAAGCAAATGGTGATTCTCTTGACACAAGGAAATCTTAGGTTTCTCCGAGTGCATGTGGATGAATCAGTGTCAGCTTGTCCAGTTAACTTCATTGTCTGCATGGGCTAGAGATGGAGGGCCTGTGAATGGAATATGTTGCAATTAGATGATGTCTTGCCCTCATATAATTTATTATTTATTTTTTTTCATTTGAATGTATTCAGAATGGAATTCACATCCAGAAAAAAAAATGACACAAAACCATTAAAAACATTGTTTTCCTGCTGCGTATTCCTCAGTTTACAATTGGAAAATGACTTGTAATTTTGAAAACAAATCAGTTCTCCTGAGGTGAAAAACTGGTAGGGATATACCAATTAAGGTTTCAAGTTGGAAAGTGTTTAAGTCCATTAACAATGCCCCAAAGCCTTTGTGAATTGCCCCGACATTTGTAATTGCTGAAATAGTACATAGGCGGTTCTTACATCAATTATAATGATTTAGGTTGGTAAAACATCTTCAGCTACCATCTTCGTGCAGTGGGGTAGCCTGACCTCATATATTTTCAGCTGGAGCAAAGACTGAGTATTCTTAGAAGAGTCAGGTAAATCAGTCCCTGGGTTGTTTAAGCATCTGCACAATACTCTAAAAACAAATAGCAGCTGTTTCACTGAGATTATAGGGAAGAGAAATCTTTGTGTGCCTTATGGCTGATGTCTGCATTTCTGCTCCCAGTAGATGTATAAGTAAAACATCTTAGCTGACATAAATTCAATTATGGGTAGGTCTGCCACAGAAGAATACTCCTGAGTGTATACTAATTGAGTGAATAGGAACTGGACCATATAATGGGGCTTTTCCATTCTGAGGCACACTAAGGGAATGCCACATAGGAGAAAGGGGACTTTTAGAATTAAAGAGCCCAAATTCCTATAGATATCTCATAAATTATTAGATTTTTTTTTGTTATGGAGTAACTATAAGGTTTACATACATTCAAGGTAAAAGTGATACCAAGCATGCATTTATGTGGAGAGTAGGATTTTCACATCAACATGATCAATTCAGTAAAGGAGATTGAATTTCTCATCGTCCTGACTGCAAAATTCTAGATCTGTTTTGTACACAAAATGTCAGTTCTCATTAGTCTGATGTTGTTTCCAGATTAGTACTTTGTGTGTCTCTGTTCTCAGACCAAAGGCTGTTTAGGAATGGTTAAAGGTATCCAATAGTGTAGCCTTTTATTATAGAACCACAACCCAAAATACCTGGACAATCCCTTTTTCCCCCTTAAAATCAGTAAAAAAGAATTACTTCTATATACCATTTTTCTATAATGTAGATAAAACTGAAGCTTCACTAAAACTACTCTTAATCTTGATGCTTGCATTGAAGTTGAGCAGGATGGAAATATTCATCCTTTTAATATTTGATCCAAGTTGAAAATGTGAAAAAATCGTGTTTTCTAACAGTAAGACTGCATGTTAAATTCATATACCAGTACTTCTCCAGCAGTACTTCCAAGTTAGGCAATGTCTACGGGATGCTTGCACAAAGCAGGTGTTGCAGGAGCTCTCTGTATCATGGACATGGCTTTTGGACACTGTTAGAGTCAATATAGACTAGCACAGAAGATGGAGATTAGTTCAGGCACAAAGTAATGTTTACATTCAAATATTTTTATATTCAAAACAAATGATGAAGCATTGCTGTTACTAATTTTTCAAATATATATATGTTACAAAGATCTCAGATAGAAAGAATTTGTGTGGGATCTAGGGTGCTATTCCTTCCTTTGATATGCATTCCTTAATAATAGTCACATCAGCAACACTGAAATTTTTATTGTTAAAAATTCCATAACAGGGTTAGAATTTATAAAAACATGATTTGCATTCTTCTTGTGACAAACAGGATTGAATGAAAAAGATCTATTGCAAACACAACCACCTTCAGTGAAAAATGAATATGGAAAGCCTATTAATGTCGACGACAGTTCCCATAAGCTGCTCTGCAGGGTAAAGTGAGTTGTCAAACTGAAGCATCATGAAAGGCAATGAATACCTGGGGGAAACAGGCAGACAGGACTGAGCCACTAGAGCAGTAAGAGCTTGCAGAAACTCACCCTTGTTTTAAAAATTAGATTTCTTTCTCCTGCCAGTCCCTCCAATAACTTTTAAAGCTGAAGGCACCTAGCAGCTTTCTCTGAGCTTTAACATTTTTTCTCAGCAGAGGCAATAACAATATATTTCAGAGGAACTATCTGCCTCATTATTTTTCTTCAGCCTTCATACTTACATTCTTTTCCCACTGCCCCTCCCCCATATATTTGCTTTTATTTAGGTCTAAATTTTATCCAGGGCTTCCTGACGCCCTGATTCATGTTTTGTTCTCACTCCCTCCATCACCAGCTGCTGTGTATGAGAGTCTCTTCTATGTCTTGAGAATTTGGACTGTTTCACTTAGACCACTGCAGAAAATAAATCTCGTTTTCTCTTTTAGAAAAAAAAACCCACAACTTTTTAAGCAAAATTAGCAGATAAAAAGAGGATGTTTTATTTTACCTAATAGGTAAGACTGCCATCAAAATACTTTTGTTTCTGAAAAGTGTCATTCAGCTGAAGGAGTAGAGTTGAATTCAGAAGTGATACACAAGGTAAAAATGAGGAGTAATGCAGACAGCATGTTTTATAGTCAACTCTATTATCTTTACTCAGAAGATGAGATACTGAAAATAATGGAAACAATCCAGACAGTTCAATAGTTTTTCAACATAATCTCCTTTCTTTGATTCAGCATGAGGCATCAGGGTGTCTCATTTGTGTTTCCAACAAAAATTGGTTCTTAGATGGCTTGATTCTGCTGGCTTAGGAGCATAAAGTCTTCATAAAAACATGGAGCGAGGCAGATCTGTAATTAACCTAGCTAAACTGCCTTTGAGCTGAACTAGCCCACACAGAGCCTATACCTTTGCACGGTTTATCTATGAACTTGCTAGTGCACCAACAACTAACAGAGAATTACCTTAGACTTGTGTCTACTACCTTACTCTCTCTCTCTCAGACCTCCTGGACTTAAATCAAAGTTAACTCACATAACAAACAGGCGGGAGAAAGCATAATTTATGGAAGGGGATGCTTTAGCTTACCCAACTCCTTTCAACTACTTTGTATGAGAATTATATTGTGTTACATTGCCGTTCACCTTACGACAAGCGGAGTATGAAATACTGAGGGAATTCAAGGGAATATTATGCGATCTATCTTACAGCACCTTACATATCACTTCTGAATTTGGCTCACAAGCCCACTGACTGAGAAGAGAAAACAAGACATCCACAGCAGCCAGCAAATGAAACAATAGTTTAACATCAGGGGAAAATATTAAGGCAGACAGTGTTGTAATATGAATAAATATAGAAAGGTAACATGATAGGAAACAGAAAAATAGCCTAAGACTTAAGTGAGATAGCAGATATGCAAATACGACATGCAGCTAAGGCTGAACTTAACCCCCAAATTTTCGGGTAAGGGCATATTAAATTATCACTGCTAGAAATGACTTGTTTGGGGTAATTATATTTACAGCACTCAGTTCTCTTTCTCCAAGCCTGGAGCGCATGGAAGTGCTGTTGGCAAAGCTCCCTCAAAGCCGGCTGGTGCTCTGAGGCAGGCTACCCTCGGCCGGCCTGAAGAACAACAAACATGTCACTCACCTGCTTGTACCAGGCCTGGCTTTAGAGGGTCCGTGCTATTCAGATGGTTGTCAGGCTGATTGGTTTGCATGAATGGAATACTCAAAAATAACCTGACGTGAATACCTAGAGTTATCACTTCCACTTGTCATTACAGCTTGAAGAATTAAGTGTGTACGAACAGGAATACGTATGCTGGAAAAATATGCCATGTCACTCAATATCATTCAGCGATCTTCAGAGTTTCATGTGAATCTAATGCGAGACATCACTTAATAGTTCAGCTGCCATGCATCAGTAAACAGAAATGCAATTGATAATGGTAAAACAGTTAAATTAATAGAATATTTTTGTTACTGAAAATAATTGTATTCCATAGAAATTTGCATCCAAAGTTCCGCCTGAAGTTTTGGGTTTTTTTAAATTACAATAGATTAAATAGATAATCTACCTATGCTGATGTGATTCTAAAGAGTCTCTGTCTAAAAATCTAATTCGCCATTCAACTCAAAACACATTTTTATATAAGCAGTTCAAAAGAATATTTGGAAAGCATGCATCTTACGTAATAATTTGTATGTCAAGGATTCCATACCTATCTGGAGGGCTCAAATTTAAAGGTTAAGGAAAAACATGAATTAGCAGGAAATTTAATAAGTGTACTACAAATATTCATTCTAGGTTAATGGTACTAGGCTTGACTTTTAGCAAAGCCAAAGAAACAGACTGTCAAGAAACATGTAATTTGACACCTCTCGTTAAGTTTATCAAACTAATGAATGCAGTTTACTAAGAAATGTAATACCAGTGTAATAAAATAATGTAGCTCACTGCCAAAAGTTTCTTAGAAGTTACTGCTGGACTACATATCTGTAAGAAACTGTGGTAGCTCGTATCAACTAATGCTTTTAAAAATCTGACAATTATACTGCAGATACTTGCCAGTCCAAATGGTCACTGTAAAATAGAGATGGAATTTAAGCAGCAGCTGGACAGCAGATTACCAAGAGGGCTCACACCTACTGAATTTGCTTTGTGTTATTTTATTATTATGGTTTGTTTCGTATAGCAAATCAATCAGTTTGTGTTGCCTTGATTTATATAAAAATTTGAGTAACGTGTTTTTTTCTACTTTTCCTGTTGTACTTCTGTTAAAACTCTTCAGTGTTCCTGGTAACCTATTTTTTTTCCTGCTTATGCTCTGCAAAACTCTGTTTGCAATGTTTCCTGGTTATGCCTGAAATATCTACTTCAGAAGAAGCATGTCAAAAAAAGAAGTTTCACAAGTACTTCTAATCAATAGACAATGTAGTGAGTCATAAATACTATTTAACTCTCAGGGAGTTCATTGAGTATGGTCAGCTGAGGGTTACTGAAAGAGACCATATTTAGATTGATTTTATCATTGTGTCTTTTTTTCTTAAAAAAAAAATCAAAATGAAGTTTTTCACTTATTTCTACTCAAACTTTTTTGTTCTTTATTGGTTTGATGTTTTGGTAACTCTTCACAAGCTTAACACTCATCCTCCAAACCGATAATATGCATGGAAATTATTAAAACAGAAAGGATGCATTGTAGAAAAAGTAACCTGAAATGAACAAAATTTTGAGTAGAGAAATTAGAATGACTAATCAAGCAAACTGAAATAAATATTTTGACATTCTGAGTACTTTATTCCACCTACAGGTAAGTTATAAATAAGATGAACCAGAAAACTAATGAGAGGAAGAGACATAAAGGAGGGACAGATGCCAGAAGTTTTGAGAACTTACTTCCCAAAGTCTAGGTTATTTTATAGTTGTATCTCTGCATATAGATATACCATTAGGAACTAATTTGGTGTGGGAGGAACATCTGATGCAAGCAGCAGATAGACCTTATGCCAAGATAACCATTGTAGGCCAAGATAAGGTTTGGTGTCAAATGGAATATCTCCACCCTGTGAACATCTCTACGTGCGCTGTTTGAAGTTGTTCAAAGAATCAGTTTTTGGCCTGGACCCTTATGTACCCACCAGAGCTTTGAGCACAACTGACATGCATCCCTATCGGAGCTTCTGGTTGATTTTTCTCCGGTAGGAATCCAGCCCATGAGTACCAAAACTGCTCTGTAAACTTGAGCAACCTATATTAAGAGTGGATGATTTGCCTCAAAACCACATTACTGCATCGAGTCAAAATGCTAAAGTAGATGCAGTTGGTGTGGAGTATGTGACAACTGCAGTTTGTCAGAGGATTGTACCTTTGTACCTTGTCCAGGCTGCTGTGGGTGGATTATCAAGTCAGTGGCAAAGCAATATCCCTTGACTTGTTTTGATACACTTACTGAAATCTGAATCTGTGCTCTTGCTCTGCATCATGGATTTGTTAAACTTTTTAAGAAACATTGTGCAACAGAAAGCAGTTCAGCCTGAATGATTCTTACCTGGAGTAGTTTTAAAAGTGTAAACAACCAAAAGCTCTTTTAAAAATTGGTGTCAACAGCAGTCAGGGAAACTTATCCATAAACATTATTTTTACATACCTATCGGTTTCCATATGCAATATGTATGTCTATAATACTTTATTGTTATGAAATTTGAGCATCTTTCAAACATTAGCTAATTAACTTCACAGGAAAATCCTAAATAACAGCTACTGAAAAGCTACTACTCTGATAGTTAACCATGTCATGGTCTGGTTGTCTCAGTCTAGCACTGAGGTGTAGGCTAGATTAGCATTAGCATCAGCATCAACTCCATGTAGAAACAGTACTGGCAATCTGATTAGAGTTTCCAGAGACTGAAAGGCAGGGAAATTGAACTAGCCACTCATTTTTAGATGCCATTTATTCAGTTTGTAAAACAATCTAAGAATTTTTCGCATTGCTGCCACAGCCTGCATGGTACTTATCCCAAGTCAAATACCTTTTGCCAACTCCTGCAGCTGGGTCTGCGGTCATCACTATAGCAGCAGGACTTGGCCCTCTGCAGATAGGACATGAAAGAAGATAAAAGATTTCTGATTATTGTTTTGGTGAACAGCAGCAGGTGAGATGGGAGACACAATACAGCTATGGCGCTCCTCAGCAAAGTGACAAAAAAAAAAGACTGCAGTATGTGAGTGTGCTGATCTGAACATGTTGATTTGTCTTGCAAATGCATCATAGAGAAAAAGTCAGAAAACTTTTTCTGAAATGCTTTAATTGTCATTAAGCAGTAGTTTCTTAATAATGGAGAAGTAATAACAATATGTAAAATTAATACAAAGAACTTATAAATTAACGCATTAACAGATGAAATGCTTTTATTTATTTCAGACATCCTGTGCTAGAGGACCTGATGTCAGTGTTCATCTGTGACTTGCAATGCCATTGGACAATTATGCTCTTTGGATTTTAATAATGCTCAGTGTGCTCCCAAGGGATCAATGGTGAAAACCTCATTGATTTCAAAGAAGGAGATCAAGACTGACTAAACACTTCTGAGTTCAGACTTCCTTTGAATTCAATTCTCAGATTCAAGAACTGTAAGTATACCTTAGTTTTTCAAATATAAAACACTTTGTGGTGATATACAAAGTAACGAAAAATAACAGAGAAATGTCAGTAAATTGCACCTATTTACTTCCATCCGTGATAAAAAACTAAGAGGGTTTTCAGTGTTAAAATAGCTAATTTTAAAATGTAGAAGAAAGCAAACCTTTACAGAGGGAATTACTATGTGGAGCTCATTAATGCAAGATAGGAATTAGGTATACAGACTTGTAAATTTAAAAAGCATGTTCCAAAATCGCATGAATGAGAAAAGCATTCTCCTAGTACTTCTAGGATAAAATTTTAAGGGCTATCAATCAAGTTTCAGAACACAACATGTTCAATAATTAGAGTCAGGAAGAAATGCTTCCTTTGGTTTCCTCTGGAAGTGTACATTTCTAATGGGGACCATACTGAATGACTCAAAAACAATTTTAAAACTTTACAGTGAGGCCACTTTTTACAACATCTAGGAAAAGATAGGCTGAAAATCTTAAATTAGTAGTTTGTAATGGTTCCTGGTGGTTTATTTTCTTTTGTTAGAAGCATGGAGAGGATGATAGACAGTTGGACAGAATATTTTATGAATGGGTAAAAGAACAACAATCAGACAATGAAGCTGGAATATACAAGTGTAAATAGACTTTCATTCTTTCATTAACAGCTTGGAGAAACTTAGTTTTCTCAGTTGATCACTGGCTATTTATTCACTGTATATCGTGTCCAAACATGTGAGAGAAAGCTTAAGTATTGAGCTTGTTTGAATTTAAAATATATGGTCGTGATATATGAGTGTGAATTTGCTTTTGAACACCTCTTGCAGCTGTAGAGGTATCCTACTGACTGCACCACATTTGGTAGCATTCCAGAAAGTCATGAATAAAATTCCAAAACTGTCTGTCTCAGCTTTCCCAGGGGTCAGGATGGTTGCCTTTTTTCATTTGTTGTTTTCTGTTGTGTGTATGAGACTCCTACAGTCCTTTTCAAAGGTACTTCTTCCTGTTTTTCATATAAAAATCTCTATCTATGTTTTTGGTTTTGTTTTTTTGTTTTTTTTTTTTGAGCACTTATTTTACCTCACAACTTCCTGTTGCTATCTTATTTGTATAATGTTGAGATTTGCTGATTTATTCTGAGTTTCAAATACTGCAGCAAGAAGTTAATTGAGTTTCCATTTCTGCTCAGAAGCTGCAGATGGTTTTGTGAACATTTTTTTTCAAGCCATATAACATTTTAACACCTTGTAATTCTTACCGAGGACAGGCGAGGGGCAGGGGGGAGAGAGAGAGAGAGAGAGAATGAATTTCCTCATGTATCTTCAAACAGCATTTTTTGTTTCTTGTGATGATCTCTTATATTTTTGGACACTTTATTTTAATAAAGCTTAGGTAAAATCTTCTAAAATACATGAGTTAAGAACTAAGTCCACTATTACTTTTCCAGTATCAGCTTTTCTTTTTTTCTGGATAATTTATTCTGGATAAGATGACCTAAGTAATTTTCCTTTAGAGATTAAGCTAGGAAATTGTTAGGATGTAAAACTTAATTTGTTTACTGACAAAAAGTTTAATAGCAGCAAGTGAAAGACCATTTAATAGACTTAAGAGACAGAAAGTTTATGCCTGTATCTGATTTTACCCTTCTGCATGAATTTAAAATGCTGGTTATTTTAATCAAATTCAGTGAGTATTCTGCATATCAAGTTACTTTCATTCACAGTTATTGCACAGCACCAAAACTGTGACAGTTGTTTATCTATAATGGTAATGCAGATCAACAAGACAAAATCCCATTTTAAGCTAGCAAATGGCAATATGAATTAAGAGTAGATATAATAGTTTAAATATAGTAAGACAATATATATACAAGTTAAAACTTTGGCAAATGTCTCATTAACATAAATTCCTCCCATCCCACCAGAATTTTTGTTTTCAATATTTTTTGTGGAATAGGCTGTTTGAAAGGGAATTATGGACTGGATGCTCAGACCAGAGCCAGTCCCAATACAGCTGAGGTTGTATGAATGCAATAATTCTTCTGTTAGAGGGGTAAAACACCTATATGTGAATCTCTTCCAAATTTATATTTGGGTTTTTTTTTTTGTGTAAATCAAGTTTAATAAAGTGGTTTTATAAATGAAGTTTCTTCATTCTGATTATACTGCGTTACATCTATAGCTGCCCTCAGCTAGACTGCAGGTTTCATTTATATGAGATATCTATGATTTTATGGCATGAGGCAAAACATATTCATGGATAGAAAATTAGACTTTCAGAGGGCTTTAGAGCAGATAGGATATTTAAAGTGATGAGCAGAGCACCGAAGCAGAAACCTAGCAGTTTTGTTGGAGTAGCTGGCAGATGGAATGACACATGATGATAAAGAAGGTATTCAAAAGAAACCTGAAGAAGAGATTTGATTGCTTAAGACTGTAAACTTCAACTTAATATTACAGATATTATTATCCAAGGTTTCTTGGACAACCCCCAGACTCATTTTGTAAAACTTAATTTATTTTCCACATGCTTTATACAATCACTTATCTATATGAAACCATTTAGACCCTAATTTGAAACTGATTAGCCTTAAATCAGTACAGACGCATACATGTTTTTTCGATACTAATAAAACCCCATATCTGCACTAAATTTTTTCTTGCATTAATGTGGTTTTCAGGTTATAACTTTTCTTAGCTCTTCAGGATAGATATAAGGATTTTTCAATTAATTCAATCTGCTCATTCTCCTCCTTCTGAGTAGCAGCAGATGTCTTACCATTGGAGAAAAATTTGGTAATCTATATTATGAGTATATATTTGAGTTTATCTTATTCTAGTTCCACACATTAACCAATGCTGGAACAGAGGCCATCACCAACAGTACATAAATAAACAAATGTTCCTTGTCTGTTGAAAATAAGAATGATTTCAACTTTCCTGTTCTGTTTCAGAAGAAAATAATAAATATGTATAACCTTAAAAAATGCCATCCCCCCAAAATTTCCACTGTTTTGTTAAAAACAAAAAGGTTTTAATGGGAAATTTTGATCAGCAACAGTAAAAAATATATACTATTTGAAATAGCAGTTTTCAAAATAGATGTTGTTTATCCTTGGAATTTATTGCATGTTATAAAGCAACCCTTCTTAAAGAACTACTATATTTATTCCTCATTTCATTCATTCTGATAGGACTATAGCATGACATTTTAGATTAGTGATCTGAAAGAAACAGAGGTTTCTTCTGCATGAAAATACTCAAGTAAGATAATAAACATGATTGCCTAGAATACAAAATTTATGCCCTCTTACAATTCAATCATTATTTTGTTACTTTTGGAATATTCCAAATTACATTACAAATCCAACTGATATGGATTTATTTAAAAGATATTGCATTTATTTTTTGGATTTACCAGACAGAAACATATGTACAGCAACAACACCATGTATGGGCAAAACATATGCAGATATTGGTGTACTAATCCAGCTAAACTAATTTATCCAACTAAATGCAAAGTTGCGGTTACATTGAACAGTTTATGTGCACAACTACCTCTCTTAAGACAGCTCTCTAATACCATTCTGAGAAAGCTGTTTTCATCACTATGGCACTTAAACATTCTAGCTATGGACTCCAAAGGTGCTTCACCTTCCAAGGAGTTTAAAACCAACACTTCCCTCAGGCATGCTTGACTTTTCCATGGATTATATTTTATTAAAATTAGATTGTGAGTAAAATCTTTTTCAAGAATGAATGAGGTATATACACTGCATGTCAAAAGTGATCAAAGACAAATTTAGAACAAGTTTAGAACAAATGTGTTCTAAAAAATATTTAAAAGCTTAATCTTAGTAATTGATTCCAATGGAAGTTTGGAACTAAAAGACTAAAAAAAAACCTTACTGGACACCTGTCTTCATCTTTATGTGCCAAAATTTCTTTTAAAATCCATCATTTAGTTCCTGGCTTTCTAATAGCTTCCTCTCAAGAACAGAAATAGCAGAAATAGCCAAGCATGATCATGGGCTAAAAATTCTTGCTGAAAGACCGTTTACTAGCTCATGTGTAATACTTCAACTGTATAACTAGAATGTATGGATAGTGAAGTTTTTTCTTGTGCATGAAGCTGCTCCTGCTTCATGTGAATGTACCTTATTGTCTGACTTCTATTCCAAAGATCTGCAGCAGGTTTTTTTGAGTAATGCAGTCATTATTCCACTGACTTTCCAGGTATACTGCCATTAAGTATGAGATTTCTATTGTTCTTCTGACCAAACAGATATATGCTTTTTAAAAGGGTATTCTCTACTAGGTATAGTCACCAAAAAAATTAGGATTTCTAACATTATTTTCCTTTACATTAACTATGGGGAAATATTAAAAAACAGGAACATAATGCAGTTTCTCCTAGAGCACCAGCTAGGGCAAGATTAAGCAGATTCCAGTTAGTTACCTAAGATTACACATGCATAAAAACATTGATGGCAATAGGATGCCACAGGTGTCACTGAAAACATAATCAGAAGACAACGAAGTTACACATTTGTAATTGAGGTATAATTTGGTCTGCAGAATCTTTATTACTCTATTAAAGGAAGGAGGCAGGTTGGCTTTCAGGTTGAGTTTGTGTGGCTGGCAGTTATTTTTTTTCATATTCATTGCTAACAGTTTTAAGATTGGAATCACTGAAGCATAATGAACATAGAATTAAATCCTCACTTTCAAGGTAGAATTGTATTTTAAAGAAACCTGCCCTGTGGCTAAGGAAAATTAGAGTAAATTTTGTCCTACAAAAACACGGTTTGGGTAAAACAGCTGCAAGTTTAAAAAAGGAAGGGAAATCTTGTGTATTATAAGAACGAACTGCTTTCTTATAAATCAGTCATTTATGAAGGAAAAAATATCGCTACCTTGGCTCTGAATTCAGTTTACTGATGTCTCTGCCTCATTGTTCAACTTTCAGTGTACTGCGAAGTGTGTTCCCCAGTCCTTCTAGCCTTCTGCTGCAAGTGAGATTTCAAATGTCTGGGATGGGACAGGAGAAAATAGTAGGATACTATACTACAGATACTTTGTTTACACCTGTTTAAGGAAACACATCTGTGACTTAAATATTTATGAAGTGCTGTGCTGAATTAGATCCTGGGCTCATCTAATCCAGTATCTGTTTTCTGACTACAGAGCACTGCAGACAGTGACAAAATAACTGAAAAACAGGGATGGTATAATCTGGTTTGTGAAAGATTCAGACTAAATTCCAGTGTTTTGAGATTAATGTTAATGGGTGAAACTTGATCTTTTTTAAAAGTCTCATTTATCATAACTCTGAGTGTGATGTCCTTTCTGGCCAACCAAGAATTTAATTAAGTCACAGAAATATGAACACCAACAGAAATATTTGTTTTGAAACTACTTTTCTTAATCCAGGGACAATGAAAGTCTCAGTCTGCTGATTATTGTTTTCCTTGATGCAAATTGAAATTTCAGTGACACAATCTTCCGTGGGTTGTATTAATCAAGTAATAGATTACAACAGCTGCAGCAAAGGTCCAGCTTTGCCTTCTTGATGTTGACGTAATGATTTCTGACCAACTCTTTACCCTCTCAGTACTACAACTACAGGTAAAATTGTATCTAGCGTTCTTGTAGTAATAATTGTCTTCTCTGTGCATTATTTTCTGTAGTGAATGTCTTTTCTTCTTGCATGTAACATAAAGACCTCAATTTAAAAAAGGTGAATGCCAGGTTGGTACTTACTAAACCAGAATTAATTCTCTTCTATGCAGTGCACAACTGTTACTGACATGGAGATTTGATTTTTGGTGCTAGGGTGAAGGCAGCTTTCACAAAGACACAGCGCAGAAGAAAATTCAGAAAGTGTTTGCTTTTGTGTTACATGTGAACACTTTTTGCTTTAAGAAAAAATACATGTTTGATTTGGAGGTCATAATTTTAAATGAAATCTGCCCTTAATTGTTTTCTTCCTCTTCCTCTTCCTCTTCCTCTTCCTCTTCCTCTTCCTCTTCCTCTTCCTCTTCCTCTTCCTCTTCCTCTTCCTCTTCCTNCATTTCCCTCTCCCTCTCCCTCTTTCTTTTTCCTTTTCTGTTTTGTGTTTTCTGTTTTGTTTTCTGTTTTATTTACCTTTTTTCTTTTCCCTTTTTGTTTTTCACTTTTTTTTCGCCCACAGAATAAGACTATCATCTGTTGCATTACTGGTAGAGTTCTAGTTGATGACTGGGAAGCTCCTCCATGTTACAAATAAGAATATCAATGTTCATGGAACCATGAACCAGTTATTTCTGATTTATGTTCGCTCTTGGAAGGTCTGCCTTCTTAGTGGTACGCTTTCTCAAAGAAGTTTGTTTAGTCAAAGTCTGCAAAAGCATTGGGAAGGCAGCCCAGCGAGCTGTGTGCCAGGGCTGGGTGGCTGTGGGAGTCAGGGGCAGGCAGTGCACCTTGCAGTGGACCCCAGCAGGTTACACAGCCCCCAGCTGGACTGCCATACTGTAGCCTCTGGCTCAGCTGTATGACCCCACATGCCAGATGCATTTGATCAGTAGATCGAATATCATCTGATTCAGTGGTCAGTGACACAGTGTGGTAGCCGTAGGTCAGCCAAAGATCAGCCAGTACTGTAAAGTATGTGAAGCCACAAGGAATGGAAACAAGACCATAGAGTTCTGTTGCAAAATCATGAGATGTATCTCATAATAGCTAACAGCTTTTAATGAATCTCGGATGTGGTTGCCATTTCCCCACTAAATGCAGTACAGATTATTCCCTTCATGCACAAATCCAAATCAGGATGTGTAGGAAAGAGTGAATGCACTTTGGAGGTTTTAGAAGATGAGGACTATACCCAGTCCATGAAGAGTGATTGCAACTTCAGGAGTTTCTTCTGACTCAGAAGAACAGCAAATTATACCCAATGCACACTATAGTGTAAATACTAACAAATGACTGGCCTAGTAGATGAAGGGAAAGCAGTGAATATTGTCTACCTTGACTTCAGTAAGGTCTTTGACACTGTCTCCCATAAATTCCTCACAGACAAACTGTTCATGTGTGGGCTGGATGTACAGATAGTGAGGTGGTTTGAAAACTGTCCAAATGGGCCTAGAGGGTGGTGATTGGTGGCACAAGGTCTAGCTGGAGGCTAGTAGCAAGCAATGTAACCCAGGGGTCAATACTGGGTCCAGTCTTGTTCAGTGTCTTCATTAATGATCTCAATGATGGGGCAGAGTATATCCTCAGCAAGTTTGCTGATTACGCAGAACTAGGAGGAGTGGTTGGTACGTCAGACAGTTGTGCTGCCATTGAGAGGGACCTCGACAGGCTGACAGGAACCTCATGTAATTCAGTAAGGGGAAGTACAAAGTCCTTCACCTGGGGAGGAACAACCTCATGTACCAATATATGCTGGGGGCCAACTGGCTGGAAAGCAGCTTTGCACAAAAGGACCTGGGGGTTTTGCTGGACACCAAGTTGAACATGAGCCAATAATATGCCCTTGTGTCAAAGAAGGCTAATGCTATCCTGGGTTGCATTTGGCAAAGTATCGCCAAGAAGTCTGAACCTGCTGGTGAGACTACACCAGGAGCACTGTATCCAGTTCTGGGCTCATTAGTACAAGAGAAAAAGACATACTGGAGAGTCCAGTGAAGGGACACAAAGATGATTAAGGGACTGGAGCATCTCTTCTATGAGAAAAGACTGATAGAGTTGGGACTGTTTAGCCCAGTTCAGGGGGGATTTTATCAGTGTATACAAACACCTGAAGAGCAGGTGCAAAGAAGATGGAACCAGGCTCTTCAGTGGTGCCCTGTAACAGGACCAAGAGGCATTCAAGTTCACAACAAACTCAACATCTAAGAACGAAGTAGCACAGGAAGGGATGGTCTTTTCAGGTTCACGACACTTAACCGTTGTTCACCTTAGAATATTTCCTCCTAGAATTATTTGTGTGGCATCTTCTGATATATGGTTTATTTATGTTTTGCCCTTCTTATGCATTTTTCCTTTATAGTTTACAAAGGCCAGAGCACATAAGAACTTGTCTCAAAATTTGCTGTCTGTACTTATGTCTGTATGAATCAGGAAAAAAGAATCCTTTCAGTTCAATCAGTCAAACTTGCATTTGAGAATAAATGGCTAAATAAGAACAGTAATAGTAGAAAGATGGAAAAATCTTAGAAGGATCACTGCAAGGTCATTTAACCCTCTCTTTTGATACAACACAGGATTCCTTATGTTTATATAATTGTTAGTGTGTATTTATCTAATCCTTTTTTAAAACCCTCAGTGACATATACTTTAGCTTGACTGAGCCAACTATTCTCATGCTTTACTTTTCTTACTTTGAGAAAAACTTTTTAAAAAGTCCATCTTTTTTGATGCGATTAAACCTATTGTTTCTTTTCATACATGATAAACGCAGAAAACTTTACTAATATGGTCTTTGAAGCCATATTTGTTTATCTGTAAACCTCTCTTCTTTAGGATAAATGTTTCCTTTCAATTATTGTGTGGGGACAATATGTGTTCTTTTTATTGTGGTGGGTTTTTTTTATTGTTGTGTGTTTGGTTTTTTTTCCCCCTTAACTACGTTTTGGCATATAAGATCTTAAAGCTCACTGTCCAAATCTAGATGAAATACTCCAGTTGAGGACCTACCTTGGGGGATGGGGGAAAACGTCATGACATTTCCTGCAAAAGTTCCTCTTTCTGTCTATTAGAAGACATAGCTGTACTGTAGTCATTAACATTATTTTGGTTTATCCCACCTAAGGTATGGTCAATTAATCAATACAAATGATTTAAAACATTTCCAAAGGTAGCTTAATGATTTAGTCACTTCTTGACCACCTTTCTTTCAGTTGTGTCATTTATGAATCTTAATTTATACACTAACATGTTGAATTGTAATGACAGTGCAATGTCCTGATTGGCATTGCATGCAACAAGCAGATACATTATTTACAAGCAATCTGTAATCTTTATCCATTACATTAACACTGTTAGTAATTAACTAAAAGTAGATTGGAAACCTTTGGAACTATTCTGATTATGTCACAATATGATGTTCTTTAATGAAAGGGAGGGAGGGAAATCTGTTTTGTATGTTTAATTTGTGTAAATAAATCATTAAAATACTCTATTAACAGATCAAGTCAGGATTCTAATGGGATTACATGCCACTCTGCTGCCATCTTTAGCTGAAAAAAAGAACGTTTTAAAATACTATATCTATTGGTTTCTTTAAAGAAAATCTGATCAATTACCATAAAGAACAACCTGTTCTTGGATGGACTATGAGATAGCTGGTCTGATCAGTTTCTTCCATGTCTCATTTTTAATAAAACTATTCTAAAATTCATTCTTTCCAGTTATTATCAATGTTCCTTATAATACATCCTAATCACTAGAAAGACACATAGACATTTCCAGTCAATTATCCAATAGCTAGTGACATAAAGGTATAATCCTAAAAAGTGCCATTTTCTCCCAAGAGTTTGAATAATAACATTGGTGATATAGGGAGTTTTCTGGTGCTTGTTAATTTTTAGGAATTTAAACATGCATTTCATGAGAAAAACATGTTTATTTCTAACAGCTAAACTGGTAATCTAGAGTTAGAAGGAGCTGGTGGACAAGAGGAATCTGAATCCTTGGCAGTCCGCTTGGCAATCAACTGGCTATATTTATTTTATATTTGCTTGCTAATATTTTGAAAGAAAGTACAATGTTTTTGTTCTCAAATTAATTTCTCTTTAGATGTTTGTTTCAAGGAGAGTGAAAAATTATTATCTTTGCTCCAGTTCAGAATTAAAACAGATTTTGTTATTTTGAAATTCTGCATGAAGCGGAATTACTGTCTCGCTTGATCCTTAGTGTTCTCCACTTTTGCAAAAGCTTATTTCAACTTTCAGAGTCATATCCTGTTGTTGATAAAGTTACTTTTAAGGTTACATTTGGTTAATTTTTATAATATGTAAATTTAATTCTTCTCAAAGAATAATTTCTTCTTTGACAAAAATTCAGATAGTCTGTGAGTAAAAAAGAAGCCTAATGAAATTAGGCTCACGAATTCTAATGATTTCAATTTTTATTTTGGTTTTGGTTGGTAAAATTTCAAGCTTTACAAGTTTTACAAGTATTAGGACATATGCTGTGCTGACTTACACTTTGCAAAATCGTACTGAAGGAGAAAGTTTTACAAAGTGGAGATTACGGGAGATGGAACTTGAATCAAGGTCAGTTTCTAATATACTCTTTTTTTTTTTCTGTAAAGAAAATCCCTTATTTAAAGGTTTAAACCACAATATTGATGTGCTCCAAGAATTTAATGTAGATGAAAGTTTCTGAAATCTGTATGCTAACTTCAGTATTTGTACTGTCTTCTATCCAGCTGACCAGCAGTCTGCCCTCTCCTCTCCTCTTCCTCCCCTTACTTCTGTGGACTTACTGAGGAGATTTCCTTGAAGAGTAATGGCAATCAATTAGCTTTATTATATGTTTAGGCAGCTTTGGCGACATGGATTCACATCTAGCTCCCTAGTTCAATCAGCAATCTTACCTCTGTCTCTTTCAGGGACATGAGTCCTCTATTGCAGTGGAAGCCTTGGTAACCAGCAATAAGTGCTGACGGTCTGCTGAGAGACTGAGCATAGAGTCAATTCTACAGTGGTGAATCTTCATTAGAGGAAAGATGTATGTGTCAGCACATGTGTTAAGTTACACATGTGTTATATCATTCTTTAAGACACTGTTATCTTCTGTCTTTTCATCACAGCCTAACTAAATGGCCAACCATTAAAGTATTTAAATTTAAAACTTTCATCTGTTCTAATGACTGGGACATGCAGTCTTGACGACACCAGTGAGAGACTTCAGTGAAATTAGTGCATTTTGGATGTCTGCAGTGTAACTGATCAGTAAGACAAGTATAAGGGTCTCTTCCATTGTATTTCTTCCGTCTTCTACAAAAGATGAGATGTTCAGATTGTATTTTCAGTTACAAAACCAGCACTAGGGTTAATACATATGAAAGTAGGTAGGATTTGACTGCTTTACACAGATGGGATAAAAAGTTAACTTATTTTTTTTTTTAAACTCTTATTTAACTTGTCATCTATTTCCATGTGTGGATACAACATTCTGAGTTAGAAATCCATATCAGCAAAAGCATGCAAGGCATAAAAAAAGAGTAGATGCTTCATTGGAAAATCATTTGGAAAGCTCAGTTCCAACTTTCTTATGGTGTACATCTTGTCAGACAGTTGCAGACCAGAAATTGCTTGTGCTTCAAGAATCAATATTTCATTGGGATCAGTACAAACTGAACCATGATTGTGAGTTGATTTGCTGGTTGTTTTGGTCTCCAGTTACCAGGGCAGCAGACCCTACTCATTATAGTCGTGAGGTGAATGAAGTAATATGCAAGTTTGAGATAGGATTGCAGGTAATTGGAGGTTTATCGAAAGCGAAGGAGATAATTTTAGTCACAGTATTGAGTGGGTTTAGACATCCAGGAAAATGTGGTTGCCCTTATTGTGACATTTGTTACTATTTGTGCCATCACTTTTTTGGTGACTCCGGTAAATTAGCTTTCAAATGAATTCTCAGACTGTACTTACACTGTGTTTGAAACCCAGACCTCAGTCACTGGCTTTTATATTGCAAGGCTACAACTTCAGTGCTACCTCCACACCAAGTGTTAGTTTGCAGTCAAGCTAATGTGTCTAACAGTGCCTTTGCTGTCCTGATCCTAACAGAAACAGAAGAAAATAAGAGAACCTGGGAGCTCAGTGGAGTTCTCTCCCTTCTATTTCTGCTCCTGATAACATCACTGTTGCGTGACTGATATCCCTCCATTATCTCATAAAGCCTCAAGAGTTATCCTCCTCCCTTCCATTCCTAGAAAGGAAATAATTATTTATCCGGTTATTTCCTGCCAAAAATTCATTTTTGTGAATGCTCTCTATTTGCATAATTTATATCCCCTAATTCCTAGGCGTGATCTTTTTGACATATTCTGGCTCATTGATTTTGGAATTAACATTTTTTTTCAGTCGTCGTTACCAGTTTCTTCATGTCAAACAGTTCATCTCTGTAACAGTAATACTTACTCTCTTAAAATAACTACAGTATAATATTTCTTAAAAGTCAGGTTATTATTCTGAGGACTTTAACCTGTGTAAAATCTTGATCAGAGGGAACATCTGGTATCAAAACAAAGCATTCCTATTGCTTTTTGGAGGAATTATGCTGAATTTATGTATCGAATTATCACCTTGTCTCCTCCATAATGTAGCTACTTCTTGTTCATATCTTGGAAGATCTTATATAGCATACATGGTTGTGAATATAGCAACCTCCTTTGGATGAAATTTGCAATCATTCTAAAACAAGGAGAGTTCTAATATTTTTTGGTGCAAATGAGATTTGTTCCACAATCTTGCAATGAATTTTCTCTCTCCTGTGAACTGATTACAGGTGATTGTGGTTTGAAAGAGAAGACAGAGGATATGACTCATTTGATGAGAGTAGAGGACTGCTTTTTATAATTTCTAGCAGTTTTTATTTTCCTTCACAAGTATAAATAACTATATAAGTATTATTTGGGTGGAACTGGTATTTTGACTGGTCCAGTTTAGGAAGAGGTACTACCTTAGCAGGAGAGTTAAACAGTGAAACTTTACATACAGACATGTTTTCGTAAAGAGGGATTCCTTTAAGCAGCTCTAAGACAAATAGTGTCTGAACAGGATCACTTTCTTCAAGTGAGTTACAGAATCACACAATCACAGAATAGTCAGGGTTGGAAGGGACCTCTGGAGATCATCTAGTCCAACCCCCCCGCCACAGCAGGGTCACCTACAACAGGTTGCACAGGACAGCGTCCAGGCGGGTTTTGAATGTCTCCAGAGTGGGAGACTCCACAACCTCTCTGGGCAGCCTGTTCCAGTGCTCCACCACCCTCAGAGTAAAGAAGTTCCTCCTCATGTTAAGATGGAACTTCCTATGTTCAAGTTTGTACCCATTACCCCTCGTCCTATCAATGGGCACCACTGAAAAAAGACTGCTCCCATCCCCCTGGCATCCTCCCTTCAAGTATTTGAAAGCATTAACAAGATCCCCCCTCAATCTTCTTTTCCCCAGACTAAAGAGCCCCAAATCCCTCAGCCTCTCCTCATATGAAAGATGTTCCAATCCCCTAATCATCTTTGTAGCCCTTTGCTGGACCCTCTCCAGCAGATCCCTGTCCTTCTTGAACTGGGGAGCCCAGAACTGGACGCAGTATTCCAGATGCGGCCTCACCAGGGCAGAGTAGAGGGGGAGGATGACCTCCCTCGACCTGCTGGCCACACTCCTTTTGATGCACCCCAGGATGCCATTGGCCCTCTTGGCCGCCAGGGCACATTGCTGGCTCATGGTCATCCTGTTGTCCACCAGGACTCCCAGGTCCCTTTCCACAGAGCTGCTCTCCAGGAGGTCGGCCCCCAACCTGTACTGATGCATGGGGTTATTCCTCCCCAGATGCAGTACCCTACATTTACCCTTGTTGAATTTCATTAAGTTCCTCTCTGCCCAACTCTCCAGCCTATCCAGGTCACGCTGTAAGGCAGCACAGCCTTCTGGCGTATCAGCCACTCCTCCCAGTTTAGTGTCATCAGCAAACTTGCTGATGGTACACTCTATCCCTTCGTCCAGATCATCGATGAATATATTGAACAGGACTGGACCCAGTACTGACCCTTGAGGGACACCACTTGTTACTGACCTCCAACTAGACTCTGCACCACTAACCACAACCCTCTGAGCTCTATCTGCTAGCCAGTTCTCAATCCACCCCACTGTCCATCCATCTATCCCACACTTCCTAAGCTTGCCAGTGAGGATGATGTGGGAGACAGTGTCGAAAGCCTTGCCAAAGTCAAGGTAGACAACATCCACTGCCCTCCCCTCATCCACCCATCTAGTGACCTCATCATAGAATGCTATCAGATTAGTCAGACACGACTTCCCCTTAGTGAATCCATGTTGACTACTTCTGATAACCTTCTTTTCATCCAGGTGCTTTGAGATGATACCCAGCACAAGCTGCTCCATCATCTTTCCAGGGATGGAGGTGAGGCTGACCGGCCTGTAGTTTCCTGGGTCATCCTTCTTGCCCTTTTTGAAGACTGGAGTGACATTGGCTATCCTCCAGTCCTCAGGCACCTCACCTGTCCTCCAGGACCTTGCAAAGATGATGGAGAGCGGCCCAGCAATGACTTCCCCCAGCTCCCTCAGCACTCGAGGGTGCATCCCATCAGGCCCCATGGATTTGTGGATAACTAGTTTGTCTAACTGATCTCTAACTTGCTCCTCATCAACCAAGGGAAAGTCTTGCTTCCTCCAGACTTTCTCTATTATCTGCAAAGTCTGGGTTTCCCAAGGACTGGCTCGAGCAGTGAAGACAGAAGCAAAGAAGGCATTTAGCAACTCCGCCTTCTCTGCATCTTCTGTCATGCGATGCTATTTATTGTAATATCAACAAACGAATAAATTTAAACATCTTCATTTTTGATGTTAGTACATTTATTTGTATAAACACATACATATATGTAGATGGATATAGATATGCAGATGCATATATAAAATTTCTTCGTAATCTGTATTTCTTTTGCAAAGTGTTTCCCACACAAAGACTCTCTACCTTTTTCCTGTTTGCTTTATGTTCTCTCGAATTTTGTTTAAGTTCACAAAAAGTGTGTTTTCTGGAAATCTGTAGAATCACATATATGAGAGGGTAATTTTCCATTTTCCACTACCTAGGAAGCAAAGAAAAAATAAACTCACCAAATTTATGCAAAATACTACATTATCAGAAACCTTCATTTCCTAGTGACTAGACAGTGAAACTGATAAATTCTTTTGTTGTTTTTGAATGGTCAGTGAAGTCAGGAGCATGCTCCTTGAACAGTGGCTCAATGCTTAACAAATTGGTTTCATTTGAAACAATGAAATATGTCTACAGGATGTTACAGTATAGAGTCTCTGAACAGTGTTGTCTAAGTATTAGCGTTATTATACATATGTTAAAGTCAATGTATGTCAGTAAAAGTATTCATATGTCAAGGAATACATTAGTATAGTAATTTGTATTTGTAACTGTGGTGCGTTGACCTTGGTTGGCTGCTAGGTGTCCACCAAGCCACTCTATCACTCCCCCTTCTCAATAGGACAGGGTGAGATTATATGACAAAAAATCCATGGCTCAGGATAAGGACAGGGAGATTACTTACTAATTACCAACACGGGCAAAATGAACTCGACTTCGGGAAATTAATTTAATTTATTGTCAATTAATCACAGTAGGTTAATGGGAAATAAAAGCAAATCTAAAAACACCTTTTGCCCATCCCTCCTTTCTTCTCAGGCTCAACTTCACTCCCAACTCTTCTCCCTCATCCTCTAAAGTGGCACAGGGGAATGGAGAATGGGGGTTGTGATCAGTTCATAACGCTTTGTCTCTGCCATTCCTTCCTCCTCACTCTTCCCCTGCTCCAGCCTGGGGTCCCTCCCGTGGGATACAATTCTTCATTAACTTCTCCAACATGGGTCCTTCCCATGGGCTGCAGTTCTTCACAAACTGTTCCAGTGTGGGTCATTTCCATGGGGTGCAGTCCTTCAGGGACAGACTGCTTCAGTGTGGGTCCCCTCCAGGGTTACAGGTCCTGCTAGAAAATCTGCTCCAATGTGGGCTCCTCTCCGCAGGCCACAGTTCCTGCCAGAAGCCTGCTCCTGTGTGGGATTTCCATGGGCTACAGCCTCCTTCAGGACACATCTGCCTTCTCTGGTGTGGGGTCCTCCACAGGCTGCAGTGTGGATATCTGCTCCAACATGGACCTCTGTGGGCTGCAGGGGGACAGTGTCACTGTGGTCTTCACCATGGGCTGCAGGGGAATCTCTGCTGCAGTGCCTGAACATCTCCTCCCCATCCTTCTTCACTGACTTGCAAGGTTGTTTCTCTCACTCCTCTCTCCCAGCTGCTATTGTGCAGAGTTTTTTACCTTTTTTATATATGTTACCAGAGAGACACTATCAACCTTACTGATTGGCTTAGGTTTCACCAGTGGTGGGTCCAACTTGGAGCTGGCTGGAACTGGCTCTGTCTGACTTGGTGGCAGCTCCTGGTGTTTCCTCACAGAAGCCACCCCTGCAGTCCCCCCCCGCTACAAATACCTTGCCATGTAAACCCAATACTGCAACCGTTGAAAGAAAACATTCTTTGGTTGACTTTCTTCAAGACGGTGCATAGCAGAGATCTAATATACTACTATATTGGTGGTGTATAATCTGAATCTTTATGTGATTTCTAATTCCTAACATCAATTTTCATATTTTAATAAATTTTACAGTGTGTCCCAATCATCCTAGAGATGGATCCAGGGATCCAGTAAAGGTGAAATGCAAAACCTTCATCTTTGAAGAATACTGTGAAAAATATTTCACGGTGTTCTTTGTCCTTTAGTTTGCACTAAATGACTTGTAAGTACTGTGGCTGCGAGGTCTTGTCGGTGGCAAAAATATTAATGCAGAAAAGTTACAAAATAATAATTGTTAGGGCTATAGTTTTCATCAAATACAAAATAAGAGGTAGCATAAAAAAATCTGTTCTGAACAATGAAGGTCACATAGGTGGTTTTCTTAGAACACAGCTGGACTGATATGTAGAAGGCTGCCTTAATTATAAAGAAGCAGACTCTTCATATTAAATGGTGTATGACCAAACAGGCTGCGTTCATTTGACTTCCCAGACAGCTGGAGTTGAATTCAGAGGCAGCTAATTGCCTTGGGGACCTTTCTCTGGCAAGTAGCCCATTGGTACTCTTGAGGGGCGGAGAGGCTTCACACAGAAAGTTTAAAAGCATCTGGGCTGCTGTTGCGCAGAATGCTACTGCTGACAGATTTACCATCTGTGTTTGAGAAAGACAACAGTTTTGGGAGCCCAGATACCACCATTCTTCAGTAGAAAGCCCTTTGTCAATCAAAACCTCCTCATTAGAGTAGAGAACACAACTTGAATTATAGCTAAGTACACTAAGTAAAAAAGAAATATCAAGACATTAGCTTACTTCTATTTGTGTATGGCTAGATGAAAAATCCTGTAACATTAGGAAACAGCAAACTGTAAACACATTTGTATTATCCATCAGCTAAGCTTTCTCTGTGCAAATAGTTTTACAGATGTACCAACAGTAACTGTGTCCATATCCCCACAAGAAAGAGTTGTGTTGTAACAGCAGAGAATAATGAATTTCTAATGTACACTATGCTATGTTAGATAATTCAGATATGTGTTTTTGTAAATTGTCTTTGACTTTAAAATGTAATTGCTTTCATTCTTATGTTTGTAGCCAATAGAATGGATTGTATCTATCTTGCAAGGGAACTTCAAAGCTCTAAACATAGGGAAAAGAAAAGGATGTGCAGTCATCCCTGTATACTTCATGTGTACTTGCCTATACAAAAAAATTATGACTATGTCTTTTGCCTAGTACAATTTTAAAGAATCAACTGAAATTAGGTACAAAATATAGATTTTTTTTTCTAAAAAGCTGCAGTACACAGATATTTTCAACACACAAATGCACATGTATAAATATATGTAAATTCAGATCTAATTTAATACCTACAGGTCTGAATGACAAGTGTTTATCTCAATATTTCATAAAACTGTTAGGAATTACGAAGAATGGAATTATGTATTCTATAAATAGTACTCTTTTTTAAGCCTGCAAATGAGTCTGTATGTTTCCATAAGACTTTAGTGCCTTCCTGAAACATGTAAAAAAACAGTTATGCCCATTTGCTCTTGTTGTATTGCTATGGTTGATCAGTAAATGTGTACTGGGTGTTGAAAGGGAGTAAATATTTACTTTGTAACCCACATTCTTGAAGCCAAGTTTCAGATTAACATGGACACAGAAGAGAGCTAAATATTTTATGTATATATCATACATGTTTTTGAACACGAGTACTTTTTTATGTATATATATGTGTATATATGTGTATGCATATTGTTTATTACAAATATAGGAAGCTGGATACAGGTAGGTGTTATAAAACCTTTTGTTTTTTCCAGTGAGAAATATTCATGTTTTCTTACCCAAGTACTTTACCACAAATCTGGAGGGAGGCATGAGGAACATATGACAGGATTTTCCTTCAAACTCATGTGGCTGCAATACACTAAAAAACAGCTTCTCCCTCTATATACATGCTGTATAGAATGAACATGTTGCCAGATGTAGGAAAGGGTGCAGTATAATAGCGAGGCCTCAAAACTCTACCCAGCATGTTGACATGGTGCCTCTATGAAACAAAAATTACAAATATGTGAGGACCTAAATGGAGAGGGAGAGAGTATTACTCTCTAGTCTAGTGATTACTGCTCTCCCATGAAAATAGGAGTCCTGGTTTCCAGTTGCTATTTTTTAGGGTTGTTTCTCTATTTTAATGCAGAATGCTTACCCTCTAAGCTTATGGTTAGGGCATACATCTAGGAGATAGAAAAAATCAGATTGAATGTTCCAATGCTGAGGAAGGCCCTGAATTTAAGTGCTCGAATGAAATACATCTTCACCACTGGCCATGTTTTAAAAGAAAAAGGAAATTGGCTTCTCTTCTCCCAGGGAAGCAGCTTAGTATTTTAATTCAAGGGCGAGGTTCATGACTTGAATTCCAGCCTAAAATATAAACCCTAATGTGAAGTTTAGAAAGACCTAAATTATTCCAATTAAGCACTGTATCATCATTAAAGGGGCCTAAGCATTGGCTCATTTTTCATGCTGAGATACTTTCAGTACAGAGCTAGATCATGTACTTCCGTACTCTGTTGCAGACTACAGAGCTGATATATCAATGTCAAAAAGAGGTGTGAGAGTCAAACGATGTGCTTCCTCCATCGTTTCCTGTTCTCCAGTTTAAGCGTATCCCTGGTTCAGCATGCTGACTGCCGTGTATCCTTTTCTTGAATGGATGATTTCCTCCAGGCACGGCATAGGAAGTTTAGTCTGAGCTTTGAGTTCCACTCTTGTGGCTACATGCCAAAACCCCTTTATGGGGCTAGCTCTTAATCTATCTCTCTCTTAGCTTTCCATTACTGAAATGGCAATCACAGTATTTCCTCACTTCAGAGAGTTTAAATGTGGTATTGGTAATCTCCTAGTTTCCACTGTTATGGAGATCAAATAAGTAGATATGTACAAGTTCTATTGCATAACAAATTAAAAGGGGAATATATTCCTATTTTAGAAGGGATCTTAGCTACAGTATTTTAGTCATGTAGAGGCTAGATGTTCTGTTTTAACTCCAGTGTGTCGGTCTAGTTAAACCACTTTAAATCTCAGTGAACTTATGGAAATTAGTTGCCTACTGACTTATGACAAGCGTGTTCATGAAAATGCTTTCTTTAGCTTTCCTTATTCAGTTAGATAACAAAGTAAAAAGCAATTAAATCAATGCCATATTTGTGTACAGCTGAGGTATAATGTGGGAGTATGTAGACAGGACTTCTTGTAAAATGGAAATGCTGACATTTATACCAGGGGTACAGGAGTCCACCTCTGATCATTTACAGGAGATTTGCCTATGTATAATTGAGGCCATAAAGTGAAGAAAACGAGACTAAACAGGTAAAACTGAAAGCATAATTTTGCTTCCAGATAGAAATAAAGATATTTTCAGGTATCCACAGGCTAATGAGTAGGACTGGCAATTAGAAAAAATGTCTCTTGTAGACCGAATTAATTAAAAAACTCAGTCAGTGTAAGTTAATAAAGGCAGAACCCCTCACTGCAATTTTGGTCTGTAAAGTAGAGTCACGTTTAAATAGTCTAGCAACTCATTGTGATATGAGCTATGGCTATACAACGGCTGTTAAATATTTCCTCTGGGAACATCTTCCACTTCTATAAGTATGTCTTGCAGAAAACCATAGGAATCATAGCAGCATCAAGTTTTCCATATATTTTACAGGCTGTAAGACTTCTATGAAGATTTTGTATACAGGTTGTCAATATATTAGTTGAAAAGAGTATTTCTAAAGATCACTAAGATCCTAAATGAAGGCCTGTGATTCAGTGCACATCTGGTGTTCCTTCTGCAAACCTTAAGAAATATACTAATTTATTTCTTACTACATTTTTATATAATGCAGTTTTTTTGTTTGTTTTTTTTTTTTTTTTCTCTGAAGGTAATAACCCAGATACTGAAGGTGCATGTTACAGATGAAGTGTATTTCAGGGTATGGGAGAGACATGGGGATTTGCAAAGAACCATTTATGGCCTTTGATGTGTTGTTAATACTAGTTGCCAAGGGCATAAAGGCATGATTCCAGAATTCAAACATCATGGAATATAACCAGGCCATAAATCTGACTGTCTAGGTCCAGCTCTAACACTGGATCCAGGAAGAGAGGGTAAACCAGCTATTAAATCAGCTGTCTTCTAAAGTTTCCTCAAGGTAGGCAAAAATAATCTCAGTTGCTTCTTCATGATTCTGTTGGTTTGTCTACAGTAATCATGGGCAAGCCATGATTTTTCTCCTGTTTCTTCCTACTACCAAGATAGTGTCTCCTTCACAGCTCTTTTGTACACAAGGGAGTGACAAGGCAGGAACTGCTTTTCTGTGGGTTTTTTCTTCTAGCAAGTTCTCATCTGTCAGGGGAATTCTTTCATATCCAGGTAGTGAAGGATGTTGTCACAACACTTAAGTTGCCCCCATATATCTTAACTACCTGTATGACATTTAGTCTACTCCCCCACTGACATATTGCTGTATTGTCTTGACATTATTTAATTTATTCTGCATTAAGGGCAGTTGAAGCAAACACAAGAAAAATGGCTACACTCTGGTGTTACCTTAGAGCTCCAGCTCCTCCCTGACTAAAAATTTCCTGATTGTCACATTGCTTCATGGTGGCTTGCGTTATGGTCAAAGTTCAGATTATGCCAAAAAGAAAGGGAAACTTCTTGAGAGAGTGAGTACTGAGTCAGCTCCAGACCCCTCTTACACTCAGTATGGACACTACTGACAAGACCCCCATTATGTGATATATAAATACAAGTCTGTACTTGGCCACAACCAATAAAAGTTGTGTAGATGTGGGCAGATACAATGATTGCTGTAATCCATCATCCACAATGAGACATATGCAGGAATTTGGAAACAATTTAATCTCCAATGTAGTTATTAGCTGCTATTTAGCCTCAAAGGGAGTCTAAGGTGAGTAGACATACAGTCTTCCAGTTTAGGACATGCTCAGTAGAGTTTCAGCTTCAACAACTCTGAGTGGATTGATACATATTTCAATTAAGTCTCCCAATAACTCACAGACTAAACATTACTCTTTCGCACTTGCATATCCAACGAATCATGTTTGTCACAAAGCACAGATGATAACTATTCTTTATTAGGAATGGTTCAGTGGTTAGACCACAGACACGATGATATGATGTTTGCATTTTGTGTTTTCCTTGAATAACAGTACAGTGGAGAAATATGCCTCAAGTGTTTTTTTATATAATACTCAGGATATGAGCAGGAAAAATGCCTGTGTTTGAATATCTTCTCCAAGGACAAGAAAGAATGTTAAAATTATTCTAAGCATTTGGATATAGGACTTTATTCCAAGAGATGGACTTTCTATGTTCAGGCCACTGCTGCAGTAATCTCTACTGCAGCATACCATGGAGTCCCTTGGGGATGAGAATGAAACTTGAGGTCGTATTACTTCAGGCAAAAAGCCTAAATTTTTTGCTACAAGCTTATGGAAAGGCCAATAGACTAATTATTTAGCCTAGTTAAAAATTAATAGCTGTTAGAATGATGGAACCCTCTCACAAGACCATCTATTGGTATAACACTCTCCTGGAAAGGTGTATTTGGATTCTTTGAAATTCGAAGCAAGCAGTCCTGGGTGCTCTCATTATCCCATTTGTTACTATTGCATCTTTCCATATTTTGAAAACAGAAAGCTCTTGGCCTTCAAAATTCATGAGAAGGTCCAGGATTATGAATCTTTAATGAAGCCCCTTTCTCAAAATGGGTTCTGCAAAGCAGCTAGTGTGCACAAACACTTGATGCTGCACCATAGATCTATCCTTAAGTGACTTGTTCAAAACCATAGGGGAAATCAGGTGAAACAGGCAACAGTGTTCCCCAGACCACTTGAAACTTTTTTGGACTGCACATATGAAAGTCATTAATTTTTATCAATGTTGGCCAAAATTTTAATGACTGAGACAATATAGTGTCTGTTTGAATTCTGTTAAAATTATTAGATCAAATTGCATCTTTAACGTATGTATGCATATTCTGTGCTCTCAGATAGCACTTAAACTGTGGGATAGTTCCTATGGATAGTGAAGATAGGTGAGAATAGAGAAGTGATTATATTTCTCCCTTCACTCTGTTTTTCCAAATGACAACTGTGATATTGACAGTGAAACCTGTTCTACCCAGCCATTTCATTCTCTCTATTCAGGGATTGCTTTCTGAGTGATATGCATGCATTTATCTTCCATTAGTACTAATATAAAATCAGTGAGCACACCAAGAAGGGAGTACGTGTCTTTGCAATACATAATGTACCCTTGGATAGTTACTTAGTCCAAAATATAGTTGAAAATAATGTGAGGGATAAATATATGGAACAAAGTGGAAAACCTAGATTTAAAGTGCTAATCCTTGCATGACAGCAGCTCAGCTGGGGTTATGAAAGAATACCGGAGATTATTATGACATGTTAGGTTTGGATAGCATACAAATATTAAATGTTCTCAGGTATGTACTGTAGGATGTTAACAAAGCAAGAATTTCAAATTAAATGTTTGATTTTATCTGCAGCTTGCCAATATTCAATCTAAATTTCCTGGAAAGATTTAAAAAAAAAAAAAGAAAAGCACTTTTTAATATTTAATCCTAATAACAATTAGCATTTAAAAGAGCATCATCCTCAAAAATTTTGAAGTGTATGGATATAATTCATGGAAGACGTGAGGTCCAGAAGCTGAGGACATACTGTGTCATAAGCCCATTATAACTTCGCAAAGAAATAATAACAAATGTCTGTATTTTCACTGTTTTTAAACAATGTGTTAACATCAATTTTCTCATCATCTGAAGTCTTCATGTGACCTTTAGGGATCAGAACCCTGCTCTTCTGAATATTTTGCGAATATTTTAGCCTATATACTTCTACAGCCTGCAATTTGATTGGAAGTAACTATTTTTTTCTCTTTTTGACCAGGACTGTAAAGTTTAAGTTCTGCTACCATCTTCTGTGTCCTTTCCAAGCAGCAACTGAACTTCACGCTGCATGAGACATAAACTCTTTCTTTGAATATGAGGTTGTCTGGGACATCTTTGTTGTTCATCTACAGTGAGATTTCTACTGAAAGTCCTCATCTGCAGTTGTATACTTATAAAGTGAATGCTTGCATTATGGATGTCGCAGCCATATTCAGGATGGGTGAAAAGGAGAATCCAGGGAACTACAGGCTTGTAAGTCTCACCCTAGTTACTGAGAACTCCTCAAAGACTTTTCCAGCCATATGAAGTACAAGAAGTTGATTTGGAACAGCCACTATCAATTTACCACGGTCAAATTATACCTCACTAACCTGATTGTCTTGCCTAATGAGGTGACTTGCTGCAAGGCCAAAGAAAGAGCAGTGACTGTTGTGTACTTTTACTTAAACAAGGACTTTGATAGGGCTTTTTGATAGTAATATTGTTACAGGCAATTTAATAAGATATGGGCAATAAGTTGCTTGGAAAATTGGCACAGGGTTGTGACCTGCAGTACAAATCCAACCAGTGGCTGGTTACAGGTGGTGATCCTCAGTGATGGCTGCTAGGGCAACAATGTTTAACACTTTTATTAATGATGATGGGGTAGAGTGGGACCAGAGAGCTCATTGTCTCTCTCATTGCAGGCTGTAGAAGTATATAGGGATGATATTCAGAGAAACCTTGACAGACTGGAGAATTGATCTAGCAGAGACATCACAAAATTTAATGAAGACAAATGCAAAGTCTGCATCTAGTAAGCAATTATGCCATGCAACTGTACCACCTGGGAGCCAACCGGGTGGAAAACAGTTTTGAAGAAAAGGATCTGAGGGTCCTGCTACACAAGAATTTGAATGTAATTCTGCAGTCTGCCCTTACTGCAAAAAAGACCAACTACCTCCTGGGCTGTACTAACAGGAGTACTGCCAGGAGCTCTGGGGAAGAGGTCTTTCCCCTTTACTTGACATCTATTGTGAGATCACATCTGGAGTAATGTTCTGTTCTGGGCTCCCTGTACAAGGCAGACATGGGCATACTAGAGCAAGCTGTTTGAAGAGCCACCAAAATGGTCAGGGATGTGCAGGGAGACAAGGGAGAAAAATATTTCTCTGTGAGGGTGGTAAAACATAGGAACAAGTTTCCAGAGAGGTCATGGAGCCATTCAAAACCTGCCTGCTTTTATTGGACCTTTTTTGAGCCTGTGGTTGCACTAGCTATCTATGGAGGTCTGTTCCAACCAGCATGATTCTATGATCCAAAGGATAGCTCACAGTGGACATGACCAGTGGAGAAAAATGATGAAATTTCTGAAGCCAGTATCCAGAATAAGAAATGGAAGAGTCTGCAATCTGCTACTTATTCTTCATATACTCTTCCACCTTCTTATTAGGGTTTGCAAACAGCCAGAACTTATTCCTGAAAGCTGTAATATTGCACTGATTGAAATAGGACAGCTCAATTTCATATACAGACCATAAATAAAACAAGTTTCATATGTAGACCATAAATAAAACAATAATACATTCATAGTAGCAACAGCTCATTGGAAAGGGAAAAACTGTTACAATGCTTTCCTTAGATTATTAGGAATGAACATAACTTCAGAGGAAGAAAAGAAATATCATTTTTGGGGAAAAAAATAAAATAATAATAAAAAGGAATGTGTTGACCCTGCCTTTTCTGTTCTATGAAAAGATTTTCATGAGTAATTTCATACCCTTGTAAAAGACCATGACATAGTGCCATGGTCAGCCTTTTTCATTTTTGACCATTTCTTCAACTTACTGAAAAGCAAATGAATTGCAGAAGCTCTTGCTAGCAGAAGAAACCTACAAAGGCACAGGTGCTTCTTACTTGAATTATTGTTATCAATACATTATGGGGCAATTGAAGCAGAACAAATGTGCACAGCTTGTTAGTTGCAAGTTCTTTTTCTGTTTTGGAGAAACCACACAAAAAGGTGCAGCAGTTGTGTTATTGCTGCCTAAATTCAGAAGAAGGTCAGAACGACAAAACACAATTTGAAACTATCACATGTGGATACACTTGCTTTAATCTTCCTTCTTAAAATCATACCTGAAAGCTCTAGCATAGATTTGACCTCCATTTGAAAGAGACCCCAATCATATTACAGCAGTTTTGTGCGTGATCTCTAAACTATGTACATAAAACCAGGCAGTTCTTGTTAGATTTTTATGTCAAATACTTCCTAATGTGAAGTTATGGGTTTAGTGAGTTTCATAAATAATGCTGTGTGATAAAGTATTGGCTGTACCATTCACACCCCCTTCACAAACCCAGCCCGGATCCAGACCAGCTGTTGGCAATTGGATCTTGCATGTTATTACGTTTGTATCTTTGGTATCACTCAGTCTTCTTTTTGCATTCCACTGTTGAATTTCCTTTGTGCTGTGGCTTTTTCTCTGCATGTTATTTGTGTATTTAAAATGAGCCATGCAAAGAAATGTTTCCATAACCATGGTGACAGTGTAATATTATGCACACTTACAAAATACAAAGGTAACTCTACCAGACTGGTGTTTTCTGTGATCAATTGCTGGAAATNCTTACGCTAGAGTTCCTACTATAAATTAATCCAATACTTCTTCAACAGAAGTGATGAGCTGTGTGTTGCTGTGCCCATGTTGCCTGCTATTGCTAGTTTTTCATGAATCTTGGGATATGATGTAGATGTTTCTTTTTTTTAAAGGCCCATGCTTCTGGAGTCACATGAATAAAAGAATTTCAATCAGTAAATTTTATCACCCATAGTTCTATTATCTTAGGCATTTATATATCTGTTTCGGGTAGTATATGAATGCTTAAGGCATATATTATTTTTTCTCACAATGTTTGATAATCTCAATTTTCAGCTGGGAAGCTGGGGTACATAGAAGGTAGGTCCCAAATACAAAAAGGCATTTACATACCCTACGCCCACTGGCATTGATGGCTCTTAATTGCTTTTATTTCTGACCAAATTGAGCCTATACGACCTGAGGTTTAAAAAGAAGTCTTTCATATAGCAAAGATATTCAGTTTTACCTTCAAGATCCTACACTACTGTCTTTACTGTTTTTGAGAAAAAAAGTGTCCCTAGAGACTCCCAAAATGGAAACCAAAAGAAATCCAAAACACACTAGTTATCTGAAAAAAATACAAGTAATTCTTGAGAGTCTGAGTGAGTTTAGGTTGTGAAAAGGACAGTAGCTGTGGGCAAGTATTTGGGCACTGGCTGCTTCTGCTAATTGTGGGGCCAGATGTGTGAAGGCAGAAAGATCCAGGCTGTGAGCCTACAGCTGTTCACTGCTGCATGTTTGCTAAAAAACCTTGTATGTTCCCCCACCATCATCTCTTCTGCTTCTCTGCACGACTCCGGAGAAAAGCTGAAAACTGCTAAAAGGTAACATAGTTACCACAGTAAAACAGATGTGACTAAAAATACAACATTTCTGTTAAAACCCCTTTTGAGCACCTGCTTCTATGCACTCACCAAAAATTTACTGCTAAAAGACTATATCAGGAATTATTTAAAGTATCATAGCTTACTTTCTTCTCTGCCTTGGCTAAACACACTTGGAATTCAATCCTTAGAGCACAGGGTTCCTATTCTATCTCTTAAGTTCACCAGAAACTCTCTAAACAGGCAACAATATTTTAGTGTTTCAGTATGCTGAATATTGCCATTAAACCTCAATAATTTCTTGAGATAGCGTACCTTTTTGTTGGTGACAAAGTATTCTACTGTTCTCCTGTTCTAGCCATGGCTTCAAGGAACACATCATATACATCATTTTTACAGATCCTTGAAGATCTATAGCTATACCATTTCATAGTTGACTTGTGACACAGACAGCTTGTGGAACAGAACAGATACATAGTTTTGATAATAATAACACAGCTTAATCAAGTCATACAACTTTGCCAGAGTAGAAACCATAGCATTAATTCTAGCTAATTGTGAATGCAGTTGTTTTCAGAGCAGAAAAATAAAATGTTCTGTATTTTGAAAGGGGTAAAGATAATTGTCTGACTACCCCCACCCCCTTCCTTCTCAAAAAGAAAGCTTAACAACAACACATCTCTGGGAAAGGATTTATGAATCCGAATAAATTGCTAGCCAGTAAAGCCACTCTACAATCAAGAGAACAATATTGTTTTCAGGAAATGGATAACAGTGAGAGCAGCAGGAGCTGGGGTTATGTTTCATCCAAATCAAAGTGGACGATCACTGATTAAATATTGCATAAAGATACACTCATTCGTTATCTCAGCGCACTTGACTATTATCTCAATTGAAAGGTTATTATGTAAATTAAATGCGAATGTAAGGGAAGGATGACTGAAACCAGCTTTACTAATGAGTTGTATTCTATAATCGACTTGATCAATATCAGGCTTCTACTTATGTGAAACCAGAGGCAATGCTACTAAGAGAAGAACTGTGCTGTGACTGATATGGAATATATTCAGTGACTTCCTCATAAAAAAAATGTATCTTCAGAATGTTTTGATTTACTAGTCGCTTAAAATCTTCTTGTTACTGAATACATTCATGGTAACATTAACAAGAACTGCATTACTAAAGTAATGAGGACCTCCAGTCAGACGTGTCCTTGCTTGATAACGCTTACTAGAAATATTCAATTATTTATCTCTGTATACAAATATTTTCTATAAAGTAGGTTTTGAAAACTAGAAGTTTTACCACTTTCACATTAATTCAGCTCTTCAAATTATGTTTTTAAAAAATATTTTTTTCTTACCCACTATATATATACCTTTATTATGCTCTGGTGTTCAATAATCTTAGATACTGAATCAAATTTACACAACCATAGATGGGGTTTAGATTGTGTTAACTATTTCTGAATATGTTCAAATAAGGGATTGTTCAGAGTTACAGTTCAGGAAGTTATTTAACTGGTGCACTTTCTAATAACTGAAAGCTCATACATAAAGAATTCAGTGTTTAGCTCTGTTAATCATTTTACAAAATGTCTGAATTAGATCAGTAGCATTAGTCTTATTTTATATCTGGGGAAACTGTGCTAAACAAGAGTTGGACTGGCTCTGACAGGTGTAGATCTAGATTTCAAGAGCAGAATACCTTCAACCGCTGCCTACCAGAGGTGTTATTGAGATTTGAAGTAGAACATGATTTATGCAAAGCAGATTTATGGAACAGATCATCTGGAGTGCCACCACACAGCATGTCCAGGACAACCTGGTGATCAGGCCCAGTCAGCATGGGTTTATGAAAGGCAGATCCTGCTTGACAAACCTGATCTCCTCCTACGGTAATGTCACCGACTTACTGGATGAGGGAAAGTCTGTGGATGTTGTTTACCTGAACTTCAATAATGCCTTTGACACCGTGTCCCACAGCATTCTCCTGGAGAAACTGGCAGCTCATGACTTGGATGGGCGTACACTTTGGTGGTTAAAAAACTGGCTGGAAGACGAGGCCTAAAGAGTTGTGGTGAATGGTGTTAAATGTAGTTGATGGCCAGTCACAAGCGGTGTTCCCCAGGGCTCAGTACTGGGGCTGGCTTTCTTTAATATCTTTATCAATGACCTGGATGAGGAGATTGAGTGCACCCTCAAGCAGTTTGCAAATGACACCAAGTTGGGCAGGAAAGTTGATTGGCTTGAAGATAGGATGGCTCTAGAGAGGAATCTGGGCAGGCTGTATTGATGGGTCAAGGCCACTTGTATGGGATTCAACAAGGCCAAGTGCCAGGTCACAACAACCCCATGCAGCACTACAGGCCTGGGGAAGAGTGGCTGGAAAGCTGCCAAGCAGAAAAGGGCCTGAGAGTAGTGGTTGACAGCTGCCTGAATATGAGCCATCAGTGTGCCCAGGTGGCTAAGAAGGCCAACAGCATTCTGGCCTGTATCAGAAATAGCGAGGCCAGCAGGACTAGGGAAGTGATTGTCCCTTTGTACTCTGCATTGGTGAGGCTGTACCTCAAGTACTGTGTTCAGTTTTGGGCCCCTCACTATAAGAAAGATATTGAGGTTCTGGAGCGTGTCCAGAGAAGGGCAACAAAGTTGGTGCAGGGTCTAGAGACCAAGTCTTAATCAGGAGTGGCTGAGGGAACTGGGGTGGTTTGGTCTGGAGAAAAGGAGGATGAGGGGAGACCTTATCACTCTCTACAACCGTCTGAAAGGAGGTTGTAGAGAGGTGGGAGTTGGTCTCTTCTCACAAGTAACAAGTGATAAGACAAGAGGAGATGGCTTCAAGTTGTGCCATGGGAGGTTTAGGATGGATATTAGGAAAAATTTCTTCACCAAAAGGGTTATCAAACACTGGAACAGGCTGCCCAGGGAAACATTTGAATGACCACTGGAGGCATTTAAAAAATGTGTAGATGTGGTGCTTCGGAACATGATTTAGTGGTGGTTTTGGCAGTCTTAGGTTGATGGTTGGACTTGATGATCTTAGAGGTCCCTTCCAACATAGACTATTCTATGATTCTATGTCCAAGAGGATCCAGGTTCATCATGGGTGTAGTAATTTTCTGTCTGCTGCTTAGGCAGACAGACCAGCTGACACAGTCCTGCACAAAACTACATTTTCATTTTTCTTCATCCTGGCTTTCTGTCTTTGGGGTGTCATGCTCCCTATCTATTGCCATAATTATTGGACTCAATGATCTTAAAGGTCCCCTCCAACCTAGACGATTCTGTCATTCTAAGATTCTATTAGCACACTGAAAATGGTATTGAATTAAGGAGATCATGCAGGCTACTTTTTGATTTTTTGATGCAGAAACTTACTGCCCATGGGAGTAAGGAACACATAGGTGTCTTAGATCTCATTACTCCAACTTCCATCTCCCTATTAATTCATCTCCACTTCACAGCTTTTGAGATGTTGCCGCCACCTGGTCAGTGTCTCTAAAACTTCCACTTCAAAATTTAAAATGTTAGCAGATGCTCAAAGGAAGTGTACAAAGTCTATATTAAGGATACAGAAAAGCTTTCACACCCACCATAATCATGTCTCCTGCTCATGTGGTGAACATATGTAGTTTGTTGCCTCAGGATTTAAGCTTAGGTTCGTCTTGTTTTTCTTCTCAGGAATGATCTGAGTCTGTCCTTCATTTTCACTCCACAGTTTTCTTTCCATGCTGTTTATATAAGTAGCATTTTGAAAAAAAACCCATATATTAGCGAATTCTTCAATGTGGTAAATATACCGAAACAGTGGAAAGCCACCATTAGTTTAAACCTCAGTATGTTCACAGATTGGGTGTCTGAAAAACCTTTGAGATTATTTTCTAAGTAAATAGTTCATAGTTTAATATAGTTTCTCTAATGAGTGAACCTATCCACAGAAAAAGCAACAATAACAACAATCAACTAAGTAAAAAAATTAAGTTCACAAAAATAGAAGTAGATTTGAAGGCCAAGATGACAACAAAATTTTCTGCACTCTGCTTGCTTTTTTGTTTTTTTTTTTTTTTTATAGCTTTGTTGTGTTTTGTTTTGTGTTATAGTTTTGTTTCGATAGCTCTGACTCCAAGCTTAACAGTGCCATTTAGTCAAAATGGATAGCTTTAGCTGTATATTTAAAGGAGGATGATCAGCAATAAAATGGTGAGCAGATTTAGCTAATAGACCTCACATTTAACACTCCATGGAGATGAACGGGATCATTTAACTGTTATCTTCATGTTTGTGTATGTTTGGCATAAAAGTGCATCATCCTACATTGCCAGGGTTATCTAACTGTACAGAAAAACTTTATTTCAGAAGGTGAGAGACTTTTTGGTGGAGGTCTCTTTAGAAACACACAGAGGAAGAAATTAATTCTTTGGAATTAACAAAATTTTCACACTAAAAATTTTCTTTTGCTCTTGCACATGGGTATTTCAGGTTTTACACATGTCTAATGAACAGCTATTGTGAGTTTCTTTCTTTTTTTTGCTCTTGTATGAAAGTGATGTCCTGCTTTGAGGTAAAACAGAACCAATTTTCTTTTCAGTAATTTTGCTTTTCCGTTAAGCATCTTCTAACTCTCTGAAATTAATGACATATTTTTCAGAAAACGTCTGCTTCTAGCAGTTAAGGTCTGATGTTTATAGTGAATACCAAGGCATGGTATACAGAAAGACTCCTGCTTATACTTATTCCCGTAACAACCAAAGCCAGCTAACTTTGTTGTGCACGAAGTTGGAGGGTTAGAAACAGAAACGTGTAGAGGGGTCCCACCTGTGGGGAGGAGCAGACAGGAAAGGTGACCCAAAACTGACCAGCAGGGTATTCCATCCCATCTGCATCATGCTCAGTATAAAAGCTGAGGGATCAAAGAGGTTAGTCCTTCCTTCTCCAATGGCCAGCATCTAAGGAGGACTCTGTATGTTCATCTGCCTTTGATCCCAATCCACGCATTCCTGAATCCAGATCTGGAATCCAGTTCCCATCCATCACTGAGTTCAGTCTGGGACTTTTCCAGTGGTTGCCAGTGACGTGATCATCATCAAGGGAGCTCAATACGGGTTTTGTATATATTGTATATATTTCATTATTTTCTTATTCATTTATTATCTTTTATTTTTCTTATTTATTAGTAACATTTCATTAAAGTAGTTTAGTTTCTTTTCAATTCATAAGTTCCTTTCTCTCATTTTCTCTCCTCTCCTTTGAAAGGAGATGGTCTCTCCCTTCTATCCCCCTCTGAAGGGGAGAGAGGTGGAAGAGACCATCCGTTATTCGTTTCAGTGGCCAGCCCAGCCCGAACCATGACACTTTCCTGTATATGAATAGTTGTCAGTGTCTTGGCAGGTCCCACAGAATTTAGATAACAGCTAACAATCTGATATTCTTACTGCACTTGATGGGTCATTAACATGTGTGAATATTTGTGAACAATAAACAATTCTAAACGTTATTACTGTTTATAGAAAAAGTACAAAAGGAAATAATTCATTGAGAGAAACAGCCAAACAACTGATTTTGAATTGAATTGAATTATGTGCTATAATAATGAATTATTATTCAGATAACAGAGAATGGACTAGTTCTTTCGAGACAGTGGAGCTCAGTCTTACATCTAATGACATCTTTCCTAGTTTTAGATTTAAGCCAAGTATAGTGGGTTGAATATGTGACAAAGCATCATGGGAAAACTTTAGCTTTCTTAACTGAACTGTCAACAGTCTAAAGATCTATGTTTAAGATAGTTACGTTTGTGCTTTTAGGGGCTGTTTCATCTCACTTCTAAGGCCTAAAATAGATCAAACTATACAGAAATTGTTTCTCTGTGTTTACTAAATTACTAAATTACAAGGCCAGATTCAGATACCTGCATGTCTGAGCTGAGTGAGAAGACTTTTATATATGTGACAGTAATACACTATCAGTAGTTTATATAAGAAAGTCCAAGTTAGTTTTGAAATGAAAGAAAAAACACCTATACACAATAAGTGATGAACTGGGATGAAGGACATGACACATATGATATGCCATGCCATGAGACTGCAAAGAGATCTAAGGAGTAGGAACCTTAAAAGAGAAATCTGTTTGCCGAAATAAGTACTTTTTGTAGCAAATAGATGCACGTACTTGCTTATAAGGCAAATTGGAAATCCATGTAAAAGGGGAAATACTTTTTAATGGGCTGGGTCAGCCAAATTCTTTCAGAAGTATAAACAAACAAAAGTAAATGAGGTTACTATTGCATACATCTCAGAGACACATGGCCCATAAGTGTTTTTCTTAACTGAGACATTTAAGTCTAAAATTTCACAAGACTAAAATTTATTCTTCTACATTCAACTTTTATTTCAAAACATGAATGGAAAAGTTGTTAAGCTATTGGGTCTAATGAGAGCAGTATAATAGCAGCTGATTCTGCTTTCATTAGTGAGAACAGACAGTTTCATGTGTCCAATTTTCCAAAGGTTTAAGGAAAATCAAGATTTTATTATGTCCAAGATCCATACAGTCACTTTTCTTTCTCTTCCAAGTGGACTGGATTATTTGAGTAATCCCTGTTAAGTGTTTCTGCTCATTTATCTTCTAGGCACTGAACCTGCAAAGCCATAGGCAATGCTTAGCTTGATACATCAAGTTCTTTAAACATCTTTTTTTTTCTTTTTCTTTCCTTTTTGTTTTAAGTAAGTACTTGGATTCTCTCTGCTTACTATGCAGACAGTCTCTATGTCTATTTCCAACAAAATACACTTTCTACCTGTCTCTGAAATTTCAAAACAGTCTTCAGTGAGTTTACATCATTGTTATTTGCCATTGCCACTCAGTACCAATGTGTAATGAGACTGTTGAGACCAATATGATGTTAATCAATCTGTTCTTAAAAAACAGTAACATAGGTGTGCCGTTGAGACAAATAGTGAGGCAGCCAAGAGAAGAATGTTGAAGCTGCTATACTTTTCTGAGCAAATGTCCTTTCTGGAGTTGTGTGGCCTAACTGTGAAAATCAACAGGCTCCATTTGTAACCTATTAAGTTAATACGCAGGAAGGCGTTAAGCCATAAATAAGTTACTGGCAAAAAAAACTTGATCATGTAGATTAAAATTATTTTGGCAGAAATAAATTAATAATTATGATTGACTGAGTTCAATCCTTCGTTACACCTGTGCCAGTCCAGGAGAATCCTTATATTATAAACACCATCATCCATTGTACAAATTCTTTCCACTGTTCGTTCTTGTATCATCTCCTAAAAGGCCCAATTATCCTTTTTTTAATATCGCTTTACCATGTCATAGATCACAGATCACAGAGCTTTGCCTGAAATACCAATGAACCTTAAGTACCTGAAAACATTGAATCACGGTGCAAAGATCAGTGTCATTAACTTTTATTTCTGTAGCTAGGCAGACCAGATAGAAGTTCAGGTTTTTCGGTTCTTATTAAATGGTATTCTTAGTTTTCAATGAGATTCCTTTTTCTTTTACAAAGCAGGGGAAGAGGAATGGTGATTGTTTTATGAGCTTACATGTGGTTGTACCTAATCATTCCTGGCATATGCACCTCTTCAGTTAGCTAGCGTGAGAATAAAAGATGAATTTTGATCCATTCATAGGTTAACAAATAATTTTAAAACACAATTAAATGGATGGATAAGCCAAACTCTTTTGTGAACGCAAAATTGTATTAAGGTGAACCTGGTTAGAAAGTTATTCTCAACATCTTAGCTAATTGTTTTTCAATACTACAGTCATATACATACAGGTAATAAAAAGGCATGTTAGGGTTGGAATATGATGTCCGTAATTTGAACAGCAGCACTCTCCTGGGACAGTCCTGCTAACTTCAATGTAATTTCACACAGAAGAAAACACCCTTATGTTCGTGAATTGATATCTTAGATTTCCCCTTAAAGGCAACATACAGTGAATGTCAAAAAGCTATTTCCTTCTAATTTTCAGCTTTAACATGGGAGATGTCAAATGATATAATAAAGAAATCTGCAATACAAATATATTGGCTTGGATTATGGTGAAGCCATTCAGGTCAATGAATGTTGAAGTATATGTTCACAGAATAATTTTATTACTCCTAAAAATAATTTTTGGAGAATATAAATAATAAATAATATCTGTAGACTTTCTAAGAAACTATAATTTAGTTGGTTAAAAAGATGTTAAACTGAAGATCCCGTAGATCTCAAATCTTCTGGAACTGCAGATGATTTGTATTTTATTTCCTCTGTAGAGACATCACATTTCAAAAAGAAAATTTCTTTTCAGTCCTAGGGTACAACCATAATTTTATTGAACTTAATGACATTGTTGTCCTAGCCAAGCAATTATTCAGTTGATATGCTGCTAGACCATAGTCTTTGCAGTGGCTATAGCTAATAACTAAACTGTGACTTTGTACAAATGATGTGCCAATGGCACATAGAAAGAGCAAATAGCATATGATTTTTTTTGCAGTGCCCCAGACGCAGATTGTAACCCAGCCACGATCTACCTTCTGCCATCACCTCTGGGTAGAATAGACTGTAATACAACAGCTCTATACTTCACGCAATTATATGGCCAGGTGCCACTGTGTTAGTGCAGTTACATTCTTGGGTAAAGAAATAATATCAAGGCTCAGCCTACTTTCTTCACACCACTATGGAAAGGGGAAGTAATGGCTCTGCAGAGGTTGCTTTCCCACCTCATAAATGAAGGATGCTTTCCCACTGGTAATGCAGACAAACCTGTGTAACAGGCAAAAAGGAAGGTTGCTGAGGTAACATTAAGTAAAGCTGAGCAAAAATTGAAATTACTGTTCCATGGGGAAATTCAGCTATTTCAACTCTTGGATTTTGTACCTAATTGAGTTGAAAAATAGGAACTTGTCAAAGAACAGTATACTTTAAAAGCTGCTTTGGTTGTGAGGTGGTGACATTTCATTTTGAGTTCATACAGTGCTACAGTGCAGTTCTCTGTTGTTCTATATTGCTATATACATGTCTCACAATATATCTGCAGCTATATGTTCCCCATAATGCACCATACACCGCCATCCAGTATAAAATTGCAGTGGGTCATAGATTTCAGAGGGTGCTTGGCCAGTAGGCACGTACTTGAATTTTGATGTTCATAGTTGTCTGCCAGTATCAGTAATAGGCATTCTGTTAATGAATAAGTACAATGATACAAACCAATTGCAAAAAGGTATTATTAGTTTGCATTTGAACAAACCTCGATTAAAACCGTAAGGTATTAAATCTTTATATATGAACTTTAAAAAGAATCAATACATGATCCAACAAAAATCCTTATCTGCTTTTGCCACTTCCTTCCTGTATTTGGACTTAATAATTATTATTAAATATTATAATGCAAACATTTGGACTCTGTTTTAAGCCCTTGTTTCTTTACAGGGAGGTGGAAAAAAACCACAATCTAGTCCTGACAGACAGTGGTACCTGTCAGGTACCTACCGTCAAAAAATATCACAGTGCTTACAGTCACTGTAGTTGTGCTGTACATAACTCTGAAGAGTTGTGGAGTAATAGGATATCTTCGCTGTCTGTGAGTAAATGATATCCAGTCAATTTTTTAGCCTGCTAAAAATATTCCTAGAAAAAATCCATATGGTGCAGCAAAACCACAAGGGAAATTATTCTTTTTTTTTTTTTTTAATTTATTCCTGCTAGAAAAATAGCAAGGCCTTCTGTTTATCATTATATTTGTGAAGTAACTTCAATGAAATCATAAAAGTATTATCTTATGAACTGCAGAAGCTTTCATTTATTTTTCTGCCAAATCACTAAACGGCCCACTCTTTCAGGTGTATTGCAGAAATGGAGTCAATTTCCTACAGTGAAATTGGGTCAAAAGGAATGAGATGGTTGGGTGACATAGAGCTTCCTTTGTAGTGGGAAAAAAAAGATTGTTATATAGATAATTGCCAACATTTTCTTTGAAACTTTTATGTGGGACATGTCATGCATTTAATGTGCTCAATTCAAATTTCCCGTTATGTGGTACATAATGATAAAGCATATGGACAGACTTTAGATTTACTTTAATGTCCCTATGTATATGAAAATAACTGCTAGATACTGCAGATGACATAGTTCATACAAATATCAGTAGCAATTTTACTGCCTTCCTTTCCTGTCTCTTTCTCCCGCCAAAACAAGCACCTAATTTCAGAATGTCTTCCTGGGAACTATTTCTTTATTAAAAAAAAAGAAAAAAAGGTGACATCCACAATGCAGTATGGAGTTTTGGAAAGTTAAATGAATGCATTAGGGTGTAATTTTAAAATAATCTGGATAATTTAAGAATATAAAACACCCTCACAGCCCTAGTTTTTATATTTGTGACCAATTTTTATTTAAAATAGTCGATGAGTTACTGCATTTAGATGGCTGTGTTTTTCAGATGAGAAGATCCTGCTCTGAAGACTGTCAATGAGGATTCCAGATGAATTAAGTATCTGTTGGAAAAGTGTAACTTCCTACTCAGAATGACTTTCCCACAGAAATAGTCAGTCTTCTAAGTACACTCACTGAGGAGAGCTAAAGACTTAGGTTATAATACCTTATCTGTATACATAGAAGCTGACTAAAGAAAGTGATTTCTTCACTTCCTAGACAAGTGAGCTTTCTCTAAAATATTTTTGCAGAATGTTTTTTGCACTCACCATTGAACTTGGCTAAAAAAAAATGATAGAGGTTCTGTGTGTTAGCTCCAGACTACATTTTGTGGCATTATGCCACTTTGCAGGGGCTGAAGACTACAAACTGGGGATAAAGGTAGAGTTAGAATGCAATTAGAAGTAAAATAAGTGGGAATAAATACAGAATAGCTGAACCTGGAAGCTAGGCTTTGTGTTAGACAATGAAGGATTTCAACCTCTCTTTTGTAGGAATGCCTGAGCCTCTTAAGTAGACCTATGTGGAAAATAGTAAAGTAGAAATACTGGCAATTGTGAAATATATGATTCCTAAAGAGTGGAATAGATTTGGAAAAGCAGAATTCTCAATGTGAATGTTTAATGCATACCTCACCTATAAAATGCCTACTGACTCTCATGAAAGGCTGTGTATTCAATACACAGAGTGAGCTACTTTGCTACATTTCAATGCATTTACACTTTTGAAGAAACACCTAAATGATGAGCTACACATCAGTGCCTGAAAAAATCTAAAGAAAAATTAAACTGTAAAATGGAATTATTTTTTTCATATTTTTCACTTTCCTCTATCACCCTTTATGTATGAACTTTATGTAGATAATAAGAGAAAAATAATTACTAACCTTAACCTTCCTTTAAGTTTTGCATGGGCAGTACGGCATGTCCTGGATGTCTGCCTGAACTTTTCTGAGGATGCCTGCCTACCAAAGAAGAGGAGTCTGAGAATTCAAATGCAACTGTATCTTCACAAGTTTCTCTTGTAACAACCAATCAACATCTGATAGAAACGAGCTGAAAATATCTTCACGTTTCTTCATTGGGCCTTTGGTTAAAAAAATTAGACTGCAGATTTTATTCAACTGTTTTGTTAGCTTATCAAAATTATATTAAAAATGTCAAAATTAGTTTTGTCACTGTATTCCTCTACTGTTTCATTGGAAGTCTGAATATTATGGGACAAAATTTTCGATGACTAAGCTTAAGCTGTATGAATCTGAAACTGAATTAATTTGATGGATATTTGCAATATTTATCTATATATCTCCATGTATCAGTGAGATTCAAAAACCCTTTAGTAATAGCCACATTTATTAAAAAAGACTATAAAACCATAGACAGAGAGCATGCAAACATATCCTGGAAAAAGGATGCGTATTAATAACTGCATTGTGTATATAATAACATTAATAGCATTACCACTTGTTTAGTTGCTACTTCGTGGAGAATTCTGTTAGTTTTTCCATGCAGGAACAATTAGATATTAATAGTATTCACAGCATTTATTTGTTACTCCTATCTAGAATGGTTAAATCCTTCCATTAGATAAAATCCTTGGTAATAATTCTCGTTACAGAAACTGTAAAGGGGTGTCTCTCCATATCCAAATCTAAAGCATATAATATGATATTTTCTTTAAGACTTAAGGATCTTGTGACCTTTATCTTCATTCTGCCTTCCAAGAATCAGAAAAATTCTGATTGTAAATATATGCAATGTTGTACAGTTATGCAGGCGATAGTAGCAAAACCTTAATGAAAGTTATGGCAGCAGTAATTCTTTATTATTTTCTTGCATTCAGAATCAAATGTAAAAGTAGTAGATATTTTTCCCATCATAAATCTGGAAAATAAAATATCTATTCAGTGACTCAAAATTACTTCTAAAAAAAATCAAATTAAATAAATAATTAATAATAAAAACTTAAAACAGCTTTTTTTTTTCCAGTACTGAGAGAATTATAAAATAGCTTTGTGAGGCTTCAAGATTAGGTGTTAAATGAATAGTACCAGATGTAACAGAGAGCCGTTCTATAGTTATACCTACATTTTATAACACAAACATGGAAATAATCCCCATAGCTGTTGAATTTTGGACAAAAGTCAAGAATATTGCAGTAACTTGAAAAGAGAAAATAAAAGTAACAGTAGGACAGAGTATATTTGGAAGGTTTTCTGTAAGCTGCCAAAGAACATCTCATTTGTCCTGTGATACAACACATGATAACGAGCAATATTTGTGTGGTAAATTGTTTCATTACAAGTAAGAGTGAAATGAAGGCATCTCACTTTCTGTTAAGTTTGTCTGTAAGGCTAGGTTAGTGTCTTCATAAAAATGACTGAGAAGTAGATGGTATAGAAAGCCTTGACTAACATTTTACGCATCATCAAAAGATGTAACTGTATTTGGAATGCTTGGAGTTCACATATGCTATACACTCTCCTTTTAGTACCCCCATCTGTTGTCTCCAAATAGGTAGTAATTTATTGCTTTATTATATAATGAATAAATAAGCATCACTCCATCTCTTTCCTATTGGCTCTGCAACTGTGAGTTGAATCCAAGATTCCTATTATCCATTCTTTCATGCCCAATTGCTTGTGAGGGTAAACGAATGGGTAATTTCTTTCATTCCAATGTGTGTGGACTCAAAGTCTGTGTAGCAGGAATGTAAGAAGAAGGGTTTTTTTCTATCTGGTGCATTACTACTAGAAAGAAACACTAATTTATAGTCAGGCAGGTTCCTTTAAAATACTGGTTTGCAGTACTGGTGTTGCTCAGGCATTCTGAAGCAATGGACTTCAGGGTGGCCCAGACTCTGCAGAAGCACAATATACTTATAGAAACTGTTTCCACATGTAACACAATGCACATGTCTTTTCTCTGCTGCTTATAGAGGATAACAAACAGATGGTGCTTCATGTTTTTAATTAATAATTTGAATGTTCTGTTATCCACCTTTATATTTAATGCATATGAAAACCAAATCTCAGTTTTGTCTTATTTTATCAGATAAATACTTTAGCCACCCTTCTGCATTTAGATTTTTGTGGTTTGTGTTTTGATTTGTTTTGGTTTTTTAACTTACGGAACAAAAAAAGGTGGCTTTTCCCTGTTTTCTGCCTCTGTAGCAAAACCCAAAGTGTCCTGTAGGAGTACTGTCTCTTAAGTTTTGCTGATTATAGATGTTGGGTGGTAATGTGTATGTTGTGAAACTTTGCATTGAATTGCAATTCATATATATTTATCAAACACTAAAGCAAGGCTCTGTAAATAAATTTCTGTAAATTTCCAACAGAAACTGATATCATCTGATATTAGTGATGTGTGGAACATCATTTTTGTTTATAAAAAGTTTTAAATATGAATGATTTCAACTATTCTGGGTTGCAAAGGTTGAGCGTTTAAGGGGAAACTATGGGATCACTTGGACTGAGAATTTTGAAAGGACAGAAAACATGAAACAAGTCAAGTTCACTAAGAAGCTGAAGTATGCAAATAATTTGAAACAAAACACAGTTAAAATTAAGGTAAATTTTTTGTTGGATCTAATTCTTCTCTGTGATGTAAAGACAAAAATACGTTCTTTTGGGGATCCACCACTATTGAAAATACTGTGTTGCTAAGCTGAAATAATAAAAATCTGAAAGTGTCTAGCATATCTACTCCCCTGTCTTTTCTTCCTACTAAATTTATATACTGTGTTGATAATAATATCTGGACATAAAACTTATTTTCCATTAAGTGTAGCCATACTATTCGTACTAAAGGATAAGTAGGGAAGTGTACTATAAATGGAGAGAAATGAAGCTTCCATCTGAAAAGGCTAGGAAAGAAAGACAATTTCAGTGGGCCCTGAAACATGATTGCTTTCGAACCCATGAGATCACATTAAATGAGAATTTTTTTTTTTTTTTTAAAGAAAACATATTTTCTAATACAAAGAGACAGCACATTTTATCTTTATACATTTTTGTTCCTCTATTTGTTCTTGCGGCAGTGACTATAGGTATTTATCTGTTCTCCTTTATGCCTTTTCTGCAGTAAATAGATCTAATATTTTTGTTTTCATAAGAATCTGGTTTCAAATTTGTATTTGCCTTTTTTTCTCTCACCTCTTTCAACATTTCTGCTTTTCCTTTCTTAGGCATCTGAATGTTTCTGTTTTCCTTGCTTGCTCTGTTTCAAAACACAGTCTTGTCCACTCCATCATTTTTATTAGAGCTTACATTTTTTTCTCCTTTCCCCCCACCCCACTCCACCCCACCCCTTTCCTCTTCTTTGTTTTGGGGTGTGTTTTTTTTTTTTTTCCTTTGTTTTGTTTTGTTTAGGTTCAGGTTGATGATGTAATGCACTAGACATTACTCCAGATTCAGTTACCAACCTATCCATAATACTGTCTATTCAAAGGTGGGTATCAAATAAGTTTAAAACCTATGCTGCTTCACATATCTTTTAACTACTCTAAGCTCATTTTTTACATGCTTACCAGTCACTATCCTGTGTTGAATCTTGAATTATAAACCCTCGCCTCCCCTCCCCTTCCCTTCCCTCCCCTCCCCT
>VZSZ01001050.1:561816-582828 GCA_013398815.1 Ibidorhyncha struthersii
TTCCCTTCCCTTCCCTTCCCTTCCCCTCCCCTCCCCTGAGGAAAAGAAATATTTTTGACAATTACCAATGCTGAATTATGTGGAATTTATTATGTAATTACACATTATTTTACATTCTCACTAAAAACCGTGGAGTTCACCATGATTGCTCCAAGTATACTGAATACTAAGGATTTTAATAATTGACAAATTTTTGTTATCCACTGGCAATACTTTTTTAAGTGGCAAACAATTATTAATTCCTTTATTATTCACTGGGAAGCATCATGTTGAATTTAAGTTATCATGGACGTAGACAGCATAAGTTATTTCATGTCAGTGTCTTTGTGAAGTAGTTAGACTTGTATTGCTACTCATGCCAACTTCCTTTTCCTTTCTTTTGATTTAAATATATTGAGCTGTTGGTACATCTGGATGTGTATATGTGTGGTGATGAGTGTGGGTGTGGGAATACGCCAGAATTTGGAAGAGGGATGGTTTCAGGATGGAGTCTGCCTATGCTTGTATATGCCTGTATGTGTGGTCCAGAGATAGTGGGTATGTGTGAGGACATGGATAAAGGAAGGGAATGTAAGTAAAGACTATGTGTGTACAGGAGGTAAAAAAGGATGGAATATGAGGTAAAAAATAAGGATTGCAGGATCTGATTATGCCAATTTGTTTTTATATCTATTCACAAGGACATTGGTCCTTGACAGATTCTTTAATCTTCCCTCAACCAGGAATTATGCATTAGCAGCAAAACACAAGGAAGTTCTGAGACTGTGCTAAATTGTCTAGATCAGAAATGGTTTGAAAAAAGGTACCAATATTCCTGCTCTGCCCCAGCTGCATCTGTCTCTGCTAGATACAGTAAAAGATCTGTTCCACGTATGTATGAGCATACATGAAGAACACACATTGCTACCTGACGTATTGTTCAAGAATGTTAATAGCATGATGATCAGAAATTAATAACATATGCTACTTTTGATTTATATATTTGGTACTACTCTTATGAAATGGGTACTTGCTTTAATAAAACTACTAAAACTACTAGAGGCAAACGGTGGGCCTAAAATGGGAAAGATTGGGTTTTTTTTGTTAGCCTCAGAAATTTATATCTTGCTTGAAAAATTAAACTATTCATTAAATAGCTAATAGATTCTAAAAATAAAATGAGATGTTAAAATGCCTGTAAAATGAAATGTTCTGAACAAACTTAATTTATTATTTATTTGAGTAATAATAAACATAAAAAGAATAATGACTTTTGGGTTATAGCCACTTTTTTAAAAGAAAATCCAGTTACATACATAATTGCTTTTTATTTCACCTATATGTTTAAAGTCTTTTTTTTTCAGCTGAAATAATTTATATGCATAGTTGTTTGGGGTTTTTTTTTGAAGGATAGGTGAATGTAAACTTGAGTCACTTAATAGGATCTTAAAGCAACAGAGGAGGAGTCTTAAGTGAGTTTTAGAATGTAAAGCAATCATATGAAAAGTTCACAGATTTATTTATTCTTAGCATTTTACCTCTTTATGTGTGTTAGTTGTTAACATAGTACGAATAACCAATGCACTTCATTTTACTTTCAGACTTTCCTGTTGGAGACAACAAGAAGATTAATTAGGCAAGTCTAGTAACTCCATGCTATACACTTTTTGAAAATGGGAAACAAGTTCATGACTATTACAGAGGAAAGGAAGTTTTGATGTCTGAAGTCTTGACTAATGCACATGGAAACGGCATTGCAGAGAATCTTGGACTGCTGCTATCCTTGCTATTTATATTCTGCATTTACTGAAAATGATCTTTTGAGCAAAAAAAATCCAAAACAGAATGAGAAAATGGTTCCTACTTAACATTTCTGTCATTGCTTTCTTATAAGCTTCTCCCTCTTTTCTTCCCTTTGGTCTGTTGTTAATAACAGGCTTTGATTTACCAATGTGTCGTCCATTTCTTAGCTACATTGACAATCCAGTTTGCTGAATAGAATACTGAAAAGCATTTCTAGTACCTATTTGACATTTTCACTGTGAAACAAACATGTGCTAAAGGCCATTGTTTTAAAATCACTTCACCATCAGAAACCATTAAGTCTTAAAGGATTCTCGATCAAAAGCAAAAATTTGCCATCCTTAGGACTTTGAAGATTTTTGGTGGCTTAACTTAAATAAATGTGTTATTCCACTTTCCTTGAAATTGTGCAGTTTCAATTACTGTCCTGCCAAAAATGCATGCACCTGTGAAATCTGTGAAATGAGTAATATCACAAAATCCAAGAACAGCTGAGGGTGGAAGAAATACCTTGAGATCATCTAGTCCAATGTCCTTGGCTTAAAACTGGCAGAATCAGCTCTCCCTCCATCTGGAGCTCACTGTCAGCTCAGTTTGCACTGTCAAGAGGAGAGCTTTTCAGAAGAGGAAGAAACAACAACGTGACTGAAGAATTTCTTCAAATCTTTACTGCACTGGTAACAGGAGATACCAAATTTCTTTATAATCCTGTGTGAAGAAGTCAGAGATGTGATTACCACTTTCTTGCAACATGAAGAAAGAAAAAAGATAAAAGTTGCAGTATGAGAAGAGATAGAAAGGATAAGGTTTATCCTTCATATGGCATAATAAATTTTGCCACAAAGCATTGTTAAAAGCCTGGACTGACATGGGACAACATTTTCATCCTCTTGTAAATGGAATGTGTTGTTAAAAAAAAAAAAGTTAACAGCTATGGAGGGCTTAAAATTTGTATGTTGGGATAAATTTACAAGTCACTTGATGTTCTTCTTACATTCTCTCCCATGATATTGTGTTCTTTTCAAAAGATAATACTATACTGAGGTGGTATTATTTAATGATAAAAGCACATAGACTCTTTGTTTTTTATCTAATCATGTATAACTCATGCTTCTGCAGAAGTGAAATAGCAATCTTGTGAGATGAAGTAATATCATGAGTATATTTCTAGTACTTCTTGTTTCTCCTCAGAGCAGAAATATTATATTACCGTGCTTTTTTACATCTGAAAACACAAAAAGAAGGTACACAGAATACCAACAATATTTTAAAGATATATTAGCTTTATGTTTAATTGTTTTTGTAAATTATAAAATCCAAAATATATTGTTTTTATCAATATGTTGACTTTTTTTTTTTATACCATCCCCTTTTACGGCAAAGAAGGTTAAACAAAGAAGAGACAATGAAAGAATTTTCACAAAAATACTGTTTTGCCAGAACTGTTTTCATCTTAGAAGTAAAATGTTACCAAATTGGTTTTGGAATTAGTAGGAAATGCTGAATTTTCTTTAAAAATTTATGGAAATATATTAATGTTTGATCATTAGTTCAAGTATGAGATGTAACTATGTGTAGCTGTTGTTACAGTAGTTCAGTTTCAGATGTAAATAGAAACAAATATATGACTTTTATGTAATAACTGGCTAAAACAGGACATGTAGAATCATAGAATAGCCTGAGTTGGAAGCGATCCACGAGGATCGTTGAGTCCAACTCGTGACTCTACACAGGGCAACATAAAAGTTCAACTACATATCTGAGTATTGTCAAAACACTTGAACACCGACAGGATTGGTGTCATGACCACTTCCCTGGGGAGCTTGTTACAGTGATTGACCATTCTCTCCGTGAAGAACTTTTTTCTACTATCCAGTTAACTTCACCTTATGTAGCCTTAGGCCATTCCCTCATGCCCTGTCAACAGACATCAGAGAGAAGAGATCAGCACCTCCATCTCTGCTTCCCCTCATGAGGAAGCTGTACACAGCAATGAGGTCACCCCTGTCTCCTCTAAGGTGAACAAACCTAGTATCCTCAACTGCTCCTCAGCTCTTCATGTCATGTCCTCTAGTCTTTTTACCATCTTTGTTGCCCTCCTTTGTACATATTCTAATATTTTTATATCCTTCTTATATTATTCATCCCAAAATGGCACACGGTACTTGCAGTGAGGTTGCACCAATGCTGAGTGTAGTGGAACAATCACTTCTTTCAAGCAGCTATATTATGCTTAATGCACCCCAGGATACAGCTGGCCCTTTTGATTGCCAGGGCACATTGTTGGCTCATCAACCAAAGCTCCCAGATAACTTTCTGCAAGTTTGCATTCAAGTCTCTTCTCCCCAAGTCTATACATACATCCAGGATTACACTCTCCCAGGTGCAGAATCCAGCATCTGTCCTTGTTAAATTTCATATTGTTGATAATTGCCCAGTACTCTAATCTACCAAGATCTCCATTTAAGGCCTCTCTGCTCATGAGGGGATCAATAGCTCCTCCTAATTTAGTACTGTCAGCGAATTTACTAAGTGTGCGTTCAACTCCTGTATCCAGGTCATTGACAAAACATTGAAGAGAACTGCACTTAAAATTGAGCCTGGGGAACACCACTAGTGACTGACTGCCAGCCATGTGTTCCCCCCATTTGCTACTCCTCTTTGAACCCAACAATTCAGGCAACTGTTCACCCATCTAGCTGTATGCTGGATGTTTTGTCCAGAAAGATATCGTGAAAGACAGTATAAAAGCTTTGTTAAAATAAAAAAAACTCTACACCCATTGCCTTCCCTTCGTCCGCTAGGTGTATAACCTTGTCATAAAAGGATATTAAATTAGGAGGGCATGTTTTTCCTTTCGTGACTCATGTTGGCTTTGACCAATGACTGCATTGTCTTTCAAGTTTTTTTCAATAGCTCCCAGACTAATCTTCTCCATAATTTTATTAGTCATTGAAGTAAGACTGGCAGGCCTTTAATTACTGTTGGGCCCCATAAACTTATATGCATTCAGTCACAGCAGCAAATCCTGTACAAGTTCAAAGTCACCTGGGAACAGATCAGTCTGTCAGTTGTGGTCCTGCAGCTCAGGAGTCCAGGGGTCCCACGGTCCATCATTGGTGTAAAGACAGGCAAAGAAGGTGTTAAATGTTTCTGCTTTATCTTTCTTCCTGTTCATGAGGTGGCCAAACTCATCAAGTAATGGACCAATATTTTCTTTAGTCCTCCTTTTGCTGTTAATATACTTAAACCCACTTATACTTAAAACTTTTTTGTTATCCACCATAGCTTCATATATATATAATGACCAGCTTGAATTCCAACTGAGCTTTGGGTGTATGAATTTTCTCCCTACAGTGGTGAACAGCATCTCTGTAGTCCTCCTATGTAACCTGACTTTGCCTCCAAAGTCCATACACTTTCATTTTCCACCTAAGTTCCAGAAGGAGGTCCTCTGCCCTTCTTGCTTGACTCATGACAGACTGGAATTGCCTGCTCCTGCACTATTAAGAGACGGCTCTAAAAAAGCGACCAGCATTTATGGACCCTAGTACTCCCAAAAACAGATTCCCAGGGGACGTTCCCAACTAGATCTTTGAGCAGCCTAAAGTCTGCTCTCCCAAAATCCAGTATCAGTTTTCTCATACCACCAAAGATTTTAAACTCAACCGTTTCATTATCACTATGATGAAGACAACCACCAATCATCACTTCACCCATGAGACCATCTTTATTTACAAACAACAGATCTAGGAGGGCACCTTTCCTAGTCACCTCCCTTGGTATCTGTATCAAAAATTTATCTTCAACCTGCTTCAGGAATTTCCTGGACCTGCTGGTGTCTGCTGTATCATAGTTCCATTTAACATCTGGAAGTTGAAGTCACCCATAAGGACAAGGGCAACTGTTCTAGACATTTTCCTGAATTTCTTATAGAATAATACATCAATGCCACCATCCTGGCTGGGTGATCTATGGTAGACTTCCACAAAAACATGCACTTTATCAGGTTTTCCCCTAACCTTCACCCAGAAGCTCTCAACCAACTGCAAGTGCTGTACAATCCCGCCTCTCTACAGGAAGTATTACCCCTCCATCTCACCTGCTTTGTTTCTCTCTCCTGAAAAGCGTATAACCTTCCATCACAGCACTCCCACCCTGGGACTTTTCCCACCAAGTCTCACTTATGTCAGTGATAGCATAGCCAAAGCTTCTAGTTCCTCCTGTTTATTCCTCATAGTATGTGCATTAGTGTACAAACATTTCAAATGCACTCCAGTGTACTCAGCACACTATGGGGCAGAGTGAAAGCCCTCAATAGCACCATCATCACCCCAACTTTGTCATGCCATCCCATTGCTTATCACTATTATGCCTAATTTTATCCCTTTCCCCCTTTGAACATAGTTTAAAGCTATTTAAAGTAGTACTTTCACATAATTTCTTGTAGTCACTTGTTGATTGGTATAAAATGCAAGATATTGATCACTGATATTTTGATTTTTTCTTCCTTTTTATACTTGCTTCTGAGGTCCTGAAAAGATTCAGCAGAATCCTTCCCTTTAAGCAACAGGTATTAAAAACACTTAATATGATATTCAGAAGTATCATGTCTATAAATAGAAAACATTAAAAAAGATATTGTCTTTTTAAACAAAGAAAGAAGCTTATTAAAAGCTAAAAATTAAGATGATGATTTTGTTTATCACCTGAAAGTTGAACTGCTCTTTTCTATCATCAAAAATCTAACTACTTTGATATTTACAGGTTTTTATCCATATTGCAAATTTCTCTTTTACTTTCATATGTTAAAATGAAGGCAATAAACTAATGTGTTTTTTGCTGGAAAAGAGCCAGTTAAAGTGTTTACAAGGCTAGAAGGTGAAGGGTCTCTGTGTAATGGGAAGGGATGACATTTCTGTCTCATGAATACAATGATTTAATTCTTTGACCTACTGTTGGCAAGAGCTGGCGTATGGGTCTGACAGTCATTAACATGAAACAACCCCCAAACCCCTCTCTTGGCAAGTGCCAAAGAGAAAGTTGGATGTTTAACTTGCGTGAGATTCTCCTCCCCTCAGATGATCTATAATGTAACTTTGAAGGTTGACTTAACCAAATAAAAGGTAAGAAAAGGAGAATCTCTTTGCTTACCTTCCCTGTCTCACAGATGCCATGCAAAATAAAAAGATAAGGAAAATATTTTGAAAGGGTTATAATGTAAACATAGGCAGCTGTTTCAGACATTGCCATATGTGCATAGTCAAAGACACATCAGAAAATCCATGCTGAAATTCATTTCTGTGGCCCTGGAAGAAAGGTCAGAAGGTTTAGATGTTAAAAGTAAGTTAACTCTTTGCTTATTTGACCATTAAACTGTCAGCATGAAACTATGTTTTAAACTTATGATGGTCTGAAATCTTAGCAGTAAACGAAGTCTGAAGACCTATTAACCTGCCCAAGACGTGAACCAGAGGCTGGTTCAGCTTCATTGCTAACTGTGCAAGGTCAAAGGAATGGATAGTAAGAGGTGAGAAAAACATCTGAATCTTATCTTTGCTTGGCAAAGTTATGCGGTATAAATAATTGTCAGTGTTAAACTCAAATTAATAATGTAACTTTACTGACATTACTATAAGCCTAAGTTGATTTCCCATGTTTAACTATCAAATGCAATTTTCTTTCTATGGGCTTATACTTAGTATAAGTTATTAAAGGGCATTTGAGTAGTTAGCTCAGTTCAACTTATTTGCTTTTGAAAATAATTTCAAATTTTCACTGACAGTTCATACCACCATAACTTGAGTTACATGTATTAATTGATGAAATTACAACTCTATTGATTAAAAACATTACTGAAGAATTTGTGGTTGTTTTTCCAGCATTTCATCTAGCATTGGAACAGATTGTTTAGATGTAATGAAGGTCACATGAAACCAAAGCAAAACACACTTGTAATACAGCTATCATATAATGTTGTATCTGACTTTCTCAGTGGTATGTGTTAACTTCTAGAATATAATTTGTCTGGTTTGCCATTTTAAAAACTAGATATAACATAGCTATTAGAAACGAAGCACAACGGCATGTAGTATTTTCTTGCAATTACTTAGGTTATTAATCAGAAAGCCATAGCAAGATTATAAACACCAAAATACAGTAAACATCAAAACACAGTCAAATAAAAAGCTAGTACAATAATCTATAATTATTCTCTGTTGGTAAAAAATCAAAACAAATTATTTTTTTTAATGTGTAGGATAAGGTACAATTATGATACATAAACCAAGCTCACATTAAGAAAATCTGCATCAACTTTGCATACAGAAGCTTCTGAAATCCCTTTCTAAAAACCATAATTGACATGTTCAGCTCCTTTTGTCATTTCCTTAAGTTCCTTTGGTCACAGCACAGGTAGGCTGTCAGCTTGCCCTGAAGCACGATCTGTACTGTGCATTAAGTTGTTACTCTCATTATCAGGATAAGGACTCAGACATCCCAACTGAGTCTCACATAGTAGCACTTGCACAGCATTAAACTACCAGCCAGATTGTACCCCTGGTTTAAACTGTATAATCTCAAGTGGCTTCATTGTCTTCAGGAGCTTAGCATGGATGTGTATCAAGATGACAAAGAAAGGAATCTTATTCCTCGTAATTATCCTAATCCTACTTTAGTCTATGACTATCTAATAATTTCTGTGTTTTGGGTATTTTTTCATTCTTTCTTAACTACTCTAAAGGGCATCAAACTGACAGAAGTCACTACTTGGCATGAAAAGAATATATTATTTTCTTTACAAAATGTCAGGAATGAAAGGAATGAGAGGCTCTATAAACAGCGTAACTTACTTTTCAGCTAAATATTCCTTGTCCTGGTTTGACAAAACCCGGAGCAGTTTATAGGGGTTGTGGGTTGACTATGAAAAATATTATTTTTAGCAATCATGGTGATCAAGGATTCATTTTCAAGTGACATGCACCACTTCCATCTACTGAATCAAATTAACCCTGGGACTGAGGAAGCACAAAAACTTCCCTCTGTCTCATAATAGCTCGGGATTTTTTGATATAGAGCTGATTTCCTGCTGAGATATTCTCTCTTGAACTCAAAAGTAAAACCATGCTGTAAAGCAACTATACAGATTGCACCACCCTCAGAAACTTCCCAAGTAGGGGAACAAGTTTAGCTTTGTTTTAATTAGTAAATTACATATGTCTGAGACTGTACAGTGGCACTGATGTCAGTTATCACAGACAGGCAAACATCCACATCATAAAGTGCTCTTCCCTGAAGAACATGAAACTGCCTAATGGGAATATTTAGTCCCTGACCCATACTAACCCTTGAGCTGCGCCTGGGAGCTGTTTGCATCAAAGCTTGGCAGGGGCTAAAACTAGTTTAGGAGCTGTTTTAGCAATTTAGTAGTGATGACAATCAAGTTTCAGAGCCTGGAACATTCTCTGACACTGCTTAACATATTAGTATTGACATTGCCTTCAGGATTGGTGCCTATAGCACTTTAGTTTGCTGTAGGCATTGGCTATATCTATGCTAATTAAAATGATGATGATGACAACAGCAACAACAACAATAATGATAATAATAAATCTTGGAGCTCACTCTGGGAGAAGCTAAGTACAAACACACTCTCTGAATTCCTAAACCAGAGTGCTGTAACCAAAATGCCCCTTGAGCATCATCACTGACACATATTATTCTCCCAAATGGGCACGGACACAAGACAGTGATTGGGCACCAGTCTATAACTGTTCGAGAAATTACTCAAGTAATTTAATATCAAGTATGATTGCTTACCAGTATAGGTATTTATATTACCAAACTAGACAGGGACAGGGAATAGTTTTGGACCATTCTTATTATACAGTTTAGATGCTGTAACTTTCTTTTGCAGGAGACAAGGGCCCAAGAATGGTCCTGGGCTCATTTCATTTGGTAGTGTAGCTGCACCTGCAGCGTTTAATGTCTATGTGGTAATAGATCAGATTTTCTTTCAGAATAAGGCTCAAGTACACCCAACTGTGGCCTGGCTCTGTTATCATCCTGCAGTTAACCTGCTTTAGCAGCAGCCGACCTACTGCTTACAGGAGCAAGTTCTTGCTCACTGGAGCTCCAACTGAGCCCAATGTGCTGAAGCAGTTCTTCATGAGTTGCAAGGTGTCTTTGTTTCTTTCTGGGACCTGTTGAATTCAGCAGAGATCTTGCCTCAGAAACTAGGCTGTTCCTGTACCTGCTAGCTTCTCATTGCAGAGGAAGCTGAAAGTCTCTCTAATACAAGCATTTCACACCTCAGTGAGAAGGACCTGCCATTGGGATCGCTAGCTCCTACTCAGAAGGACCTTGAAAGCTTTCTTCACAAAGAGAAAGATTTTTCCTCTTTTAACCATAAGAGTTTCTGGTTTTCAGCTCCCAGTGAATTCATTACCTCTTTCAGGTCAGACTCTTACAAAAATTTCAAAATTTATCTCCTCTAAGCTCCCTGTTCAGGGAAAGCCAAAAATGGTGCCAATTATGAAAGCAAAATAGCTTGATGATAACCACAAACTCATAATTTAATCCATCCTCCCTCATGAGGAAAATCAGGAAAATTAGTTAATTTTGTTTTGGAGTAGTACCATAGTTACACCATGCAACATGAGTATTTTAGCTCTGATTTACTTTCTGTTAGCTTCTGCCCTGGAACCTCAGATAGGTTAAAAATCAACTCTTTTCCATACTGAAACAAAGCACATTAAGAGTACTTATGCTGTCTGTGCAGACATACCTAATATAATCAGTATTTTCTGGAGACATATTAGACTTTGTGGTTTTGGTGATGACACTAACACCTTTTCTCAGCTTAAAAGTATATAATTCATTGATCATTTTTAACCACCTGAATTAGTGCAACATTAATTAAATCTTAAATAAATTGATTAAATAACAAATTATTCCTGTTTTTATTTCTCTGCTGTAATTTTTTTTCCCACTTGCCCAGACTGCTTCCTTACATGAAACACATACACCATAAACATCTCTTTTCCAATCAGTGTTCGACAGTAAGTGCAAGTGCAGCAGTCGAATGTTAAAGATCTGTTTTTAAGTATTGCAAATGCAGTCCTGCTTCTCCAGGTGACAACAAAGAGATGGGGAAAGGCTGTGAAAGAAATACCCAAAACAACCTAAATCTATGCAAATATTCTTTATCTTTCAGCTGAGTTTATCTTGCTTTATACTAATAGAATACCCAATAAACAAATAGAAACTGGCATCCGTAAAAAGCATATAATTTTAGAAAAATAATTAAATAAATAAATGAATATATATCACCTAAATTTTCTATCCTGAATACAGAATTTGGCATTTTTTATTCATTATAATTCACCAGCATTGATTATTGCCATATGGAACAATGTTACTACTGTATTAAAAGAACTTAGTGTTACCAGATATACTCTATTGACCTCTACTTTACTTGAACCTAAAATTCAGTGATTTGATTTTATTTGAGTTTCTTTTGATACTCGACTATGCTAAAGTAAATTAAACATTTGATTTGAAAAATAAACTCTTTGAAACTTTTCACATCTTTAAATAAACATCTAAAATGGACTAAAAGCTTTTATAACATTCAGTCTTTCTGAAAATGTGACCCCAAAACTAACATCATAGATCTTTAGAAGACTGTTCTGCTTTCTGTACTGTTCATACAATACCTCAAGACCCTGTTTGCACACCATTCTATATTTTCACTTAATACAGATCTGTTTTATTCCAGAGTATAATCCCACAAAAAGGTAGCTCATAGCAACAAGGCTATTATTGAGTCCTAAAGTAATTGCCACACTGCAAAAAGAAAGTTTACACACTACACAGAGAATTTGTACAGAAAGAAGACAAAAATGAAACGCATAATGAAATCTATTTACAAAGGATGTAAAAAAAGTTTTTGCTTTGGTGATCAGTACAGAAAATGAGTGAAGTTTTATTCAAGACAAAAGGTATTCATACTAAAACTTAAGATTTCTACCATGAAGCAGGAGAAACATGTATGTATCATTACTATGGAATTATTTACTTACATTTACTCATATTGACTTTTTCCAGGAACTTATGGGTTTTTTTCATTCTAAATACTCCATAAGCATCCTAGAAATAGTGACTTTTCCCATCCTTCAGGGGTGAAATAAAGCATTACTTCTGTGTGATGGGAGAGTCTCTACACCTATCCTTTTTATAGCACACCATTTTTTTCTTACTGCCTTTCTTGTTTCAATAGTTAGTGCATTTTGGTGTTTAGATGGAAGCAAAACCTATAACTTTTTTTTTTTTCTTTCTTTCTTCTGTAATATAAAAATACAGCTGATATCTGGACATAAAGACATTTTCTCAACATAATTTGCAGAGTTCCTGGAAAGTGTTTAGATAATTGAAATAACCTTCAGTTATATGGAAAAAGCTGAAATATCCTTCAGTTCTAAATAAAGGGAATTTTTTAATGGACATGTATTGATATCATAATTCAGCATTGTCAATGTGCAAGTTTTGCTTCCTTTCTAATACTTTTAAATGAGTCCTGTCTTGGTGAATTGTGCAACAGAAATATGGAAGTCTTAATATTAGATTCACAAGTTTTCCTTTAATTGGAAAACTTTTAATCTACCCTGTGTGGTATCAAGACAAACATTTGCAATTAAGAAAGATATTCTCTGAATATTCTGGTTTTAGTTATATTATTTAATACTAGTAGGTTATGAAAGCAAATTTGTATGGCAGCTTACTAGACTCAATATTTTCACGTGGGTGTTCACATTTTGTCTCTTATACCTCTCATTGTGAGTCTTGTGAGGCTTTGCGAGTCCACTTTCATAAACATTTAAATCAATATGATATTTAATCTAGTCAGTGCTGGTAATATACTTAGGAAACCTACTGAGATTAAACAAGTAAGAAAATGAAAAATAAAGATATTGATTTTAGGCATACATATTTTGTACTTAGACTGATAAAAGACATTGAAAATGTTCCCAAAGAACTCTTTGCAATCTGCTTGCTAGCTATCAGTATAAGAATTGTGAAAAATACATAATATTTTTTAAAATTCTTTTGGTGAAATAAAATCTTACCCAAGGAAAGCAAAAACATTAGAAATAAGTTGAAATTTTCAGAGTGACTGCAATGGTGGAATTTAAAATCCTAATATCTATTTTCTTTTAATGAGTTTAAATACTTTTAAAATACTACCCAGAAACCCTGTTGTGTCTTCCAGAAACCCTATTATATCCTTTTTAACTGAGCGATACAATTCTTTTTCCAAGCAGGTTTTGGTAGTCTTAAAGATTCGGGTTTACAAATCTTGGATATTGTATTTATCTTAATCTGTTTTACTGCATTTTGGAAATTAAATGACTAGGTTTTGGTTTTTGTTGTTTTTCTTTCCCTGAAAAATAAGAAAATATGATCTTTTTTTTATGCTGTGTACTTTACAATATTCATGTTCAGCTCAGTTAAGCTATGTTTTAATCCTTCCTTTCAAGACAATTCTTACCCTCCTAGTAAATATTCTAATCTTTAACGTTATTTTCCTGTTACATGTTTCTTTGTCAAAACATATACCTCTGGCTATCTTATCATTCATTATTTTTCTGGCACTGTAGAGAGAGAGGGAAATGGGAGGTTAGTCAGTGAATCCATCAGCTAGGCAGAACAACTGGCCAGGACTCCCATAAACACTCTGAATGGTCATTCAGTCTCTTGTAACTGCTACAAAAAAAAAATTTAAGCCAAAATTCTGTTATCAGATGTTTGCGTAGAAATTCCATTGACTTTATGGGAGGTTTGAGCACAAATGAAAGAGTGAACTTGGCTCATTTAACACAATATTTAGAACACTTCTGATGAAAACTAGCTGCTGAATATGCAGCAAACTTTGCAAAGTTTAATATCTCATCCATATTGTGTATTGCTTTACTGCCAAATCTTATTCTTTAACTAGAATGAAGCTACCAAAGTACCATCTGTAGATCTAAATATTTGGATACCTCTCAAGCACATTTTGGATTCAGTGTTGCCAACGGCAGTGATCATTTTGACAAAACCGACACTTTACTAATAAGTGTACTGGAACTGGAGCACAATTCTACAGATAAAGAGCAATACAGTTACAGTCAGATGGTTTTCATAAATTTTCTAAAACTGCATTCCGCCATAGGTGCCAAAGTTCTAACCATCTTTTAAATATCTTGAAATTTTTGCCAAGGGTATTTATCAAATTTGCAGAATAGATAAGCTTTGCTAGGAAAAAAGATGGCAATATTCATCTTAACTCAAAATTATTTGTTCTTCAGAGATAAAGTTCATTGGAAAAGATATGATCTTTCATTGGACAAGATAATATACTGCGAAAAGGTAAGATTTCACTTTCTGAAGGCCTTCTTTAGGTGTTCTGACTTCTTGTTTGCACTAGTCACTTTGTGTAATAATACCAAGTTATTTAAAAGTACCTTACAGTATTTACACATAGATTTCACGTGGTTTTCTTTTAATCAGATTAGTCTGTCACTCCTTTAAAAAGAGTGTATTATAATCTATGCTCAGAAAATAGGGGTGACAAATGCTGTAAGTTCAAGCTTTCTTTCATTAATTGGACTCTTTCTTATCTTTTACATCTCTACAGTATATAATCTGCTCTACAGACATTTTGTTATGATCTAATTCAAAAAGGCATGTATATCACACGTATATCTTATACCTATTGGAGGCAACAAAATTTTTTCCATTGGATCTAGATAAGTACTCTACACACTAAGTGATTTTTTTCTGGCTGTTTAGTTATATCTCACTCTTTTGTTAAATTGTATTTTCTTACTTTCTAGCAATAACAATGCATAGTATCCTGCATAATGTAAAATTAAATAACAAAAGACATGAACCAAGAAAAACATTTTGGAAAAAATATGAGGGACAAGAAGGGGACCAGAAATGATCAGCATGGGTTATGAAGGGGAAATCATGTCTAACCAACCTGATTGCCTTCTACGGTGAGATGACCAGCTCAGTGGACGAAGGAAGAGCAGTGGATGTTCTTTACCTTGATTTCAGTAAGACCTTTGACCTGGATCCTGTAACTTACCCAGTGACAAATTGATGAAGTATGTACTGCACAGTGAGGCATCATAGATAGTGAGGTGGATTGAAAGCCAACTGAACTGAACATAAGAAAAATCTTTTTTATGGTGAGGGTCATCAAACACTGTAACAGGCTACCTAGAGAGGTTGTGGAGTCTCCGTACCGGAGATCTTTAAAACCTGACTGGACACAGCTCCAGCAACCTGTTGTAGTTGCTCCTGCTTTCACAGAGTCATTTGACTAGGTGGTCGCCAGGTATCCCTTCCAGACTCAGTGATTCTGTGATTCTGTGACTGTGCAAAGGACTTTTTTTCCCATATGCTGCCTACCTATTCTCAAATATAGAAATTGGTACAGTCATTTTTATTTAGTTATTCTTACTGAACTTGCTGTTTTGTTGTCAGTAGTAAAACTTGAAGCATAAACATTTGCTTTACTGCCTGGCTGAAGTGCTTCCAAAGGTTGTGTATAAGATGGTCAGGAGAGGCTGGCAGAAGGTTTCATCAGTGTATCATGACAGAGCAAAGAGACAGTAAATTCGAGGCAACAATGTTTTCCACATTTGTCTAGGATTAGAAGAAAATCCGTGTTCCTGTGACTTTATATCATTGTCATGTCATTTATACAATGTGATATTGCTCTGTTTCCTCACTAGTTGAGTGCACAAATGATTCTGGCATGGATACTTCGCATGCACTTTTAAAATTGTGTTCCCAAACATCCACAGCTCTGGAAATTGCTTTTCTCCAATTGTTGAGCTAGCAAATTTGATGACAAGACTGCTCAAGAAAAGTAAATATAGAAGTTTGTAAGTATATGTCAAATGCATTAACTTTGAGTGAATTTTGGCATACAGTTCTTCATTCTTCATTCTTCTCTAATAAATTTGATAATTATATTAGATAGATTTTCATAATTTCATGTATTAGGCAAAGTTGCTTCTCTGCTTCATAGCTTGTTCCTGAATATTTTTACTGCACCCTCTTGCAAATAAAACTATCTATGCAGGAGATTTACTGACACAGATACTAGGAGACATTACAGTCTAACTTCAGGTTCTGACAGTTCTTACCATAGGACTTTCCAGTATATATTGGATAGTGGGTTTGGAGATACGCTGATTTAAATTTAAAAAACTCAACCAAATAAATTTGTGTTTTCATAACTTAAGTTTCTTGGTACAGAATATTTTGCTAATGGCAGAGATTACTCTTTTTCCTTTAGTCTGAAAAATCTGTATGGCCTGAGTGTGCTTCATCAATAAAGCTATGCTGATCAGCTAAGGTTTGTGCCCTGGAATGTTAGCTTCATTATGCTCTTTTTGACAAATGCAATGACAAGCAATTTTAAGCCTTGATCTTGCAGATATGACAGTCTATTCTTCTGCTAAAAAGCCCAGAGCTGTACCTAAGTAAAAACTGAAAGATCATTCCCATTTGTAATGGAATTTGTAAATAAAGCCATGAGATTCACTGAGTATCCACTGATCTGGAATTTGGGTAGACATCTGATAATTTTGGAACATCTACCTTAATGAAAAGTTTTCATTTAGATTTTGCAAAAGCTGTGACATTTGTAATGATGTCGCCAAATCAATGCTACTCAGTGTGCAAAACTTCTGCAGTTTTGAGAAAAGAAATACAAACCAGATTGAGCTTCTCATATTAATTTTGCTTGTGAAAGGTGACATAGCGCTGCCTTGTTCAAGGATTTTTTTATTATATATTTTTCCCCACATACATAAGAATTATCTTAACACCTCAGTGTTTAGTCAGCTCTGTAGATTAAAGTAGATTCTCCTAAATGACTACAATGAAGATAAACTGTTTAAAGTTGGTAGCGCATACGTTGTTTAGACTACTAGAATTACATTTACCAGATCTCTCACTTACTTCTGAACATGAACTACAGTTGCCAGTCACTATACCTGCTGAAAGAAACACACTTGAGATATGTCTTATGCAAACTGTTTTTGATATTGCCAATACAGAGAATAACTTCATTTTGCAGTGGATCTTCAGACATGCTATATGATCCTCCCAATCATGATAAAGAGGAAAAGGAACAGCTATTTATTGTACGAAAGCATGCAAAAATACCGTACATAAAGCATGAGTTCATTTACCATATTTTTCAAACTAACTCAGTGAAGGAATGATAAATATTCATTTTCTCCTTTCCCACTGGCACCCAAATGTAAATATAGCTAATTATGGCCTTCTAAACGCAATTATTAATCAGTTTTGCAGCAACACGTTATTTATACCCAGATGTATGAATATGTTCAGGTTTGTTTCCAAGCTGGGTTTCATTAAGTTACAGCAATCACACAAGTTGAACAAAGCACTGATGTGTGCTGTTATCAATATACTAATAGACAAACTTCCCAACAAAAACTCAAACAAGCAAAGAAAAAACACACACATGCATGCGCGTGAGTGTATAGACACGCATATGTGAAATATCCAGTCAACTTGTATTAAAATAATATCCAAGAGCTGGTATAAACCAGCCAGACCAATAATTCTGTAGAGATTGTATTTACATCTTCTGTGAAAATATTATCTGTGGTATATTCTAACGGATTTGTGACAAAAGGAACTGCAAGAACAAGACCATCACAGACCCCACATGTAGTGCATTACTTAGGGTTTCCTCACCACCTGCCAAGGGGGTCTCCAGGGACTGCAATTTTCATGCTAGGCTCTGGCTTCTTAGGGGCATGGGAGAAGCCCCAGCTTTGCCTCGGTAAGAACATCACTGTTCTAATGTGGATCTTGTGAACATTGATTTCAGCAGTGAATGCTGAAGCTTTGGAGAAATCTGTTTTAATACATTTGTTCCTTTGGCTTTCCTTTTTCGTCTTTAATGACTGTGGTCATGTGTACATCTCCATGGAGATGTAATCTTGTCAGGTTTTAGACCGTTCTGCACAAATTTGACCTACTGTACAAAATTACTTTTTAAAGGGTTGAGGGTTTTTTTTCCCCTCTACAAGACTCAAAGTTTATCAATACATGTAACTGAGTGGTAGTAACTAGACATCCTTTCTTTCATTAAGGCATTAGACTTTTCAAATTAAAAGAAGTAAGCTGAAATTCTAGTGGATAGCAGGTAAAATTATATTTTTTCAACTAAACAAAGTACATGTTCTGTTGTTAAACCTCAACATAGCTTTCCACTATAGCATACTATACCTCTATTGTTTAAAGAAATCAAATTATCCAATATAAAACAGAATATTTCATAGTATGCTGTATTTTTTATTATATTTCATTGAAGCCTTTGACAGGCTCTTATTTGGGCAGAACAATACCTAAGTGTATATACCTTATCTACCAGTCATTTATCATAAGCCTTTTTACCAACTTTCTTTATTGAGTCTCTCAAGATGATGTGACATATTTTTAATGGAGTTTGTAAGGACTTATTCTTTCCTTGATCTCCCAGTTCTGTTTATGGTAATTTGAGGGGTTACCCAAGTTCTGTGAGTATCCTTTCCATTCAACGATAGACACTGTATTTTTATCTTGAGCCTTAATACCAACAGTGTTTTAAAAATTTAATTAAATATAGGAAAATCTTAATTCCTCATGCAAACGTAGCAAAGCTACTACCATGCCAGATGTGAATATTTACAAGCTGTTAGGTTGTTGATACTTTATGATAGGTTGCATAAATCACAGACGCTTTTCTTCTATTGAAACTATTAACTCAGCCTTGATATTATTCTCTTATTTGGTGAATCACATAAACCAGCTGTTAGGTAAAACTGTAATCCCTTTGATAAAGATCAGCAAGTAAAGCTCATCTTCCAAAGCCCCCTATATTGTAACAAGTATAGAACCAAGGGGCCTTCATGGCAAAGATATGAGAGTTAGGTCCAGTTAAAAACCATTCTTTGGAAGTACAAAGCCGTGAGTCTGGGACCCATCACTGAGAAGAAAGCTCGTAATCTTAAAGAAAACAAATTTACCTTTAAGGAAAACTTGAAGTTTTTCAGTAAATTTCCTTCTTAGGGGGTGGTTATGTCTTTAAACGTTGTCGTAAGTGTTCCACCTTACTCTTCATAGACTATTTAGAGAAGAATCCATGTTCTTATAAAATATTTTAAAATAAAGTTTTATATTAAAATAACTTCCACCACACACTTAATCAAGAAAACCCTCTGTGCAGGTCAAATTAATTATGGTTTACTCAACACAGAATTTCTCCAAACTCACCTAATCTGTTTTATACCCAAGAAATTAAAGCATCTTAAACTTCTCATCTTCAAAAGTTTTCTTTCAGCTCTATCCATGTAAGCCCACTGACTGTGGTAGTATAACATAAGAATAAAGGTAGGACTTGGTCCGACATTTTTATCTTTTTTTTTTAATTTGAAAAATATATATATGAATATACTGCTTTTAACTATTTTGCAAGTTCTTTGACTCCAACCAGTGAAAAGCTACCCAATGGAACTTGTCACATTACACTCCAAAACTCCTTTAGAAAGTGCAACTGCTTTCTACTAGTAGTAGTAGGTAGTCAGAGGCAGTTACTGCCTCTTCTGGTAAGCTTCTATAACAAGCTTTCAATTTATTACTGCCTATATGTTTCTAATTTCTATAGCATTACAGAACCAACTGCCTATTGTATTAAGCAGTTAGCTTAAGTTAATAGTATCCTGAAACTCCCTGCATAAAGACAGCAGTCTGTCAAAAACTTTATATTATTGTGGTGACTGAAATCTCAATTAGGATGAAACTGTGAAGTTGTTCAGTGGCTGCATTTTTAAAGCTGTTACATTATACAACTATTTTAGGTCTTCAGCTCTTGTGCTCAACATAGCTGAGATGATTTATCCAAAAAGAAATGAAAACAGAGTTCATATGTTGTTTAAGGTGAAATAATCCATTGTCAGAAAAAAATAATCCTTTTTTTTTTTTCTCTTCTGCAAGCAAGAGACTTTCCAACACATTCACTCTATCAATAACTATAAATGAACAGATGAACATTTTGGAAAATAGTTCTTTAAATTTGCTTAGCTTCAAGGAATTATTTTTGTATTTAATGTTTGTAGGAAATTGGTCTTTAACCATGTACTTCAAGTGCTAAAAAAACGTTTTAAATCCAATTGCCGACAAGGGATGACTAAGGTCTTGTTGCCAGCTCTTAGCGCACAAAATATTTTTGCACAAGAGAAGAAATGAGTCAAAGGTTAGGAAAAGTTATTACCCTTCATAGAAACCCATCAGTTTTTTTTACAACTTTTAATCAAAACCAAAATAATGGATGAGATAAAAGTACAATAGAAGTGGTGTGACTGTACAAAGAGCTGGTGAGTAGTCTCCACTGAGACTTCATTCCCTAGGATGGATGTGAGCTATATAGGAATTCATAGTTCAGTACTGAAATTTATCATGTACTTTTTTTTTTTTTTTAAGTCTTAACAAAGAAAACACTCCCTGAAAGATTTGGAAGCTAGTACTGAGCTACATAGTGAAATATGAAATGAATACAGGCTAGAGTTTTGTCCAAACCAAACCTTGTAGTTGGCCATCCCAAACTAAGAATGTCAGACTCACCTCTCAGTGACAGGTCTGTAAATGTCTTCAGCTTCTTGGCACGTGGATAACAGCCTGCTGGCACCCATGCCATTATTGCTCACTGGACATTTCTCAATAGACTTGCTTTTACTTCCCAGGAGGTAACCCTTCACATTTCTTGTGCATTTGTGTTGTATCATGGTAGGGCCTATGTCCCACTACATGACATCATGTGCCAGCCACTGCTCATGAGGGACATTCTACAGAGAAGTATGGCTCTGCACTACAGGTGAAGGATGTTTTTCCTCATAGGCACCTGGTCCCCTGGGCCTGGCTGTGGGAGACACTTCCTTTGTTGCCATAGATCACTGGCATTTGTTGCCATGAATCACTGGCATTTGTTGCCATTTATCTGATGTGTTGAGAAAAATGAAACTGGACAGGTCCATGTTTCAATATATGTTGCTTATAAAATTGACAGTTGGAGTCAGTGAAAAAAAATCAAGTATTAAAAGAATGATGAAATCATTAAGAGATAGCCTCAAGAAACAGTTCAATTTTTCCTCTTTT
>VZSZ01001050.1:582867-602954 GCA_013398815.1 Ibidorhyncha struthersii
TTTTTTGAGATAAAACCAGTAACTGGTGCTAGGACTGTAGTAGTTAAAAAAAAGGACAAAATATACCGATTTATACTTGCTTTGGGCTTGCCCTAAATCTCAGGGAAATCACTGGGAACTTCAAAATTTTAGTGCTGTAAGAACACACAAATTCCTAAAAATGTTCACACAAGCAGCCTACTGAGGTTTGTTTTGGGATGGTTGTGCCTGGATAGAATGGCTATATAAAGTTCTGCTTTGTAAAAGTTACATCTTTCTGGGAAAAAATGAGTGTTGGTTAATCGGCTTCCAATTCTGAGCTTAGAAAAGGGTTTTGGAGCTTGAGGTGCAACTCTTGATTTTAATTTATTAACCCTAGCTTTCAAGTATCTTTTGCTCTAATGCAATCTATTTTTTCTCACACGCTATTTTTTGTTACTGCAACAGAGCTATTTTTAAACTCTTCAGTCATCACCATCTGTAACACTCGTTCCATTTCCTAAGAAATTGCTGACATCTGTTTAAACAGTGATACTTCTCCATCTACATGGTTATTTAACTCGAACTTGTTATTGTATCAAAGATACTAAGTCTTGAAAAGATAACCAGCTTTAAGGCTTAATTATAACATTTTAAGCACTGATGCATCAGCATGAGAAGGAAGCGTTTCTCCCCATAACATTTCCACACAGGAAGTAGGGCTGAATTTCAGTGTGACTGCTAGAAAAACAGATGAGGCTGGCTAAGTTTCACAATGTGTCTGCCACCTCAGAGAAGGAATATGCAGACTGGGTAGACCCAGAACTTTATTTTGCATGCAAATCAGATAATTTTTGTGGGGCACTGCTGGGGACCTGGTTCAGAGTCACCAGAGATAATGGGAATTAATCAATTTATTTTAATGGATTTTTGATTAGGCCTTTGGACAGCTGAAATATTAAAATTCCCAGAAGTAGCCTTTGACAAAGGAAAAAGTATCTTGCCCTTCATGACTTAGGTATCACCTTCAGGTAATAAGAGATCCCTGAAACTGAAGTTCCAAAGATAAGGTATTTGAATGTGTTACTTTTTTTATTTCTCATACTGAATTCTTTAAAAGACAGAATAAAGATAATAGTTGTCAAATAAATCCTCTCTTGGATAACTGACAGTAAAAGTGTGTGATTTCTACAGGTTTCATTTATATTTTCCTGACCAGACTTGAATGATCCTCTTCTCAGAGCTGATATTTGCAGTATCCGTGTCTTATGTTAGCATGACGACATTGTATTTCTAAGTTCAAAAAGAAAATCTAAAAAGAAAATTTTTCTAGTCATTGTGTCTGTGAAGTGGTTCTCATTGGCAGTTCACATAGTACAGATCTGTGCCAGTTTGTGATCTGATGAAAACAGAAAAAGGCAAGACAAAGCCATGTTAAGTTTTACATATATGCTAAGTAAAGAATCCACTAGTTTTAAGTTTCTTAACTAACCATAAACTGAAGTCACAGCCTTACAAGTTAGACATTGTAATCAGACATTGTGTAAGCACTTTTTGACTTTTTGTCTGTATCAATACAGAATCAGTTCAGGCTAAGACAATACTATGGATAATCAGACTAAATCTCTCAGTAATGAAGCGGTGTAGGAAGGTGCAAAGAGATCATTTAAAGCATCTACACTGCGAGGTCTCCATCCAACAGCTGAAAGGAAGTAATGAACAACGTCATCACTTGTTGAACAAATTTCAGTTTGATTCACAGAGCATGTCTGTAGAGCATTTCTTTGTAGTTTATATAATTTTCTGTCCATGTGACACAAAAAACTCCCCATTAGCACATGTCCAAAATAAGATCATCAAGTACTTTTAGAAATCGTTGATACATCACACTGTGACCACGTTTGGAGTCATATCATGTATAGTCCAGTCACTAGTATGGTTAACTTAAATTCCAACCTAGCAGAAGCCATTTTTACTCTGATAACCACCACTTACTTGTCACCCAGTAACCAACCTTGTGAGGTCCTTACATCTTCTCCTGTCTTCAGTTCCTCATCTATCTCCTAATTTCTTCCTCCTTTGAATTTCATTGCATCTTACTATGCGAATTTCACAATGAGGTTTCTTTGCAAGGAAACAGAAGCTGGAAACATACACAAAGAATTTAAGCTGGAGAAAGAAGCTGAATGGAAGTGAAAATAAAGTACCATACACTTGTGGAATTCTTAGCAAAATAAGAACAATCTCTTTTGCTCTTATTCAAAGAATGCTCCTGAGCCACTATCATTCAACTCCAGAGTCCTTTTCAGTGTCTACTTTTTTGACAGAAAACTTAATTTTGAACTTGAACCTACCTGACAGCAGGTCTTAATCAAGTAGGCAATTAGAGTTTTTCTCTGCAGACAATAATTGTTAATCAGAATTAAGACTCATTTGATGGATCACTTCACCCTGATATAGTCTTCAGTCTTCAGCATCATTACTTCTGTTTTGGTGCTACATTTAGAAACAATCCATGCTAAAGTGAAAGCTGGGAGAAGACTTTAAGTGTCCTAGCATTATACTACATATAGATTTATTCCCTCTTGTTTCCACATTTTAACTTGTTCTTTCTGCAAATTATTTATGCTCTTTTTGTTCACAACTGTTTTTATCCTTTACAGTGATTCTAGAGCCTGATTTCTCAGCCTCCTAGAAATTATAAAGCATAAAATTACTAGCTAGTTTATATTTTCCAGTTTGCCAAATACCTGATATATAAACTTTATAATATATTTATTCTTAAACTGCTGGTTGGTGAAAATCCAGTGTAAATTGATTAATTAACTGTCATACAGTCATTGCAATCAGGGGCAGACTGGAGGAGAAGCCAGGATACTCCAGTAGACTGAGATTAGTGGCTTCATGAGGAAAATGCACTGTTTGTGCTTTTGGCCTTACTGCTTGTCCTTAGTTGGTTCTGCATTTCCCAAGTCATAGAGTTGTAACCTCTTTTTAACATCTATCCAGCCCATGAAATCAAGAAATCTTGCATATTCAGATAAAAAACAAGATCTCAGTAATCTTTCAGGCCTTGCTTTCTGGTCTCAGATTTATTTTTCCATCTATTGTAATTTCAACTAAGTAAATTGGAAGCAGAATCTAGAGCAATTATCAAAGTGTCCAGACCTGAAAGCCAAAAGCTTTTTTCTTTTAGATCTTCTTTCCATGTGATTCTCATGTGCCTTGTTGTAGAAGGCACCACTTCAATTGCTGCAATTGGTATTACTCTATTACTGAACCTGAAGGATCTTACTGCTTGGTCGGATAAGATTATTATCTCCATAGTTAAAGCAAGACTTGATGACTGAATCTTGAAAACACCCTTACCATGGTTTCAATTTCTCTGCTGTGGAATTCACTTTTGTGTCAGCCAGAGGTCAGAGAATATTTTCTGATCTTCTTTTTCATTGTTGTTGCATCCAAAGCCATTGTGTTTTCATAACTCTCATTGGCTTAAATTAGGGAACTACTGTGTGTCTTTTAAACCTCCTCATTGTTCCTTGGTTTATTTTTCCTTACCAGGAAAGTGGAACGACAGTGGTAGCAACAACCCAGGTAACAAGGTAGCTGGTGTTTGGGAACCTCTTCAGCATTTGTGAATAAAGTCTTTCAAACATCCCATGTATTTACTCTCTGCAAAGCCAAATCTTGTCTATCTTTCTCTGCTATATGCCATAACTTATACTGTTTTGATACTTTAGGAAAGTCTGGACTTATTTTACTAAACACAAGGCACTAGATATCTAAGGAGTATATCAGTAAAGTGAAATGTGACCAGTCATAGAATCATAGAATAGTCTGTGTTGAAAGGGACCTTTAAAGGTCACCTAGTCTAATCCCCCTGCCATGAGTAGGGACATCTTCAACTAGATCAGGTTGCTCAGAGCCCTGTCCAACCTGATCTTGAATGTTTCCAGGGATGGGGCACCTACGACCTCTCTGGGCAACCTGGTCCAGTGTCTAGCCACCCTCATGGTAAAAAATTTCTTCCTTGTATCTAGTCTGAATCTACCCTCTCTCAGTTTAAAACCATTGCCCCTTGTCCTATCGCTACAGGCCCTACTAAAAAGTCTGTCCCCATCTTTCTTATAAACCCCCTTTAAGTACTGAAAGGCTGCAGTGAGGTCTCCCTGGAGCCTTCTCTTCTCCAGGCTGAACAGCCACAAATCTCTCAGCTCGTCGTCATAGGAGAGGTGTTCCATCATGTTTGTGACCCTCCTCTGGACCTGCTGCAACAAATCCTTGTCTTTCCTGTGCTGAGGACTCCAGAGCTGGATGCAGTACCCCAGGTGGGGTCTCACCAGAGCAGAGTAGAGGGACAGAATCACCTCCCTCAACCTGCTGGCCATGCTGCTTTTGATGCAGCCCAGGATGCGGTTGGCTTTCTGGGCTGTGTGAGCACATTGCTGGCTCATATCCAGCTTTTCATCCATCAGTACCCTCAAGTCCTTGTCAGCAGGGCTTGTCTCAATCCCTTCATCCCTCAGCCTTTATTGATATCAGGGGTTGCCCCAACCCAGGTGCAGGATCTTGTTACTTTAACTTATTACCAAGTTGATTTAACTTCTATGACTGTATCAATGGATTTTTTATTATAAATAATTTTTTGAAAAGAAGAAATAAGAGAAAAAATGTCCTTCTCTTTTTATTGCTTGGGAACCACACATTCTTGCTATATTTGGTTTTGTTCACCTTTCTCTTTTAATTACTGTTACCTGTTACCTGTTCCTAAAAATCATGTTGTTCCATGTTATTTGGTGATTTTGTCACTATGGATTACAAAGCTACTAGCCATCTTACTCTACATGTAATATTGAACTGAAAATATCTGGAAAACAGATTTGCCTGCAACCTTCCAGCATTTTCTGTTCAGGAGGCAGAAATAGCACAGAACAAATTTATTTGCAAATTTTCAACAAAATAACTTCTGGCATTTGGATTAGAACATTGCTGGGAGTACTAATACATGCACCACACACACACAAAAGGGAAGAGGACCTAATTTTTCTGATTTTTTAAAAGTTTTGAAGAATTTCACACATCAAAATTTGTGGTTTAATATTAGTATCAAATTGTATTTGGTTTTCTAAATTATAAAATTATATCTAATCATAGATCTAAATCTGCAAAAGTAGGTTTATACCTGTGCAATGCTACGCTGTAATAGAGGTACAATTAGATTATAATTATGTATATAAATAGATGCATTAGTGGTGGCTGGTCTGTAATTTTATTTTTTTCCCCAACAACTAATAAAATTATTTCAAAAAATTCTGAGCATAAACATAGTTTTTGTTTTGTTTGAATCAATTCCTGATGAATTTAGGCATTGGTGAAATACAAATTGTGGTAATAACAACAATAAAAACATAAATAATAAAATTCATAAATAACTCATATACTTAAGTGTATTTTTGTACAACTATGGTTAGATGAGATCTTCAAGGCCCTAAGCTGTCTGGATGTAAACTAGGCTTGGATAAAAACTTTACAGCTGTGTTATGACAGAAACAAGAGTTAATCAAAATCCTAAACCCTGGAATACTACTAAGCCCTGGAATAAAAGATACAGCATTATGCTAGCGCAGCTGTATGGGAAGAGATTAGTTTTATCTGTATACCTATGGGTAGTCATGCAATCAGGAATGGTAAAGAATACATGTTCACAACATTAGTCTTTAGATTGTTAGTTAATGTACATTACAACCTTCACCTACAGATGGGTTTATATTGCTAACTCAGCTGCTGAGCAGTGCTAGATTTTGTCTCTGGGATTGGGAAATTGACCCTAGAAACTATGTTACACAGCTGTTTATATTACGTAAAATGATGGAGGCATTTCATTGCAAAACACAAAGAGCTCTGAATTTTGAAAACTACATGTATTTCTATTCTTTCATTATCTCAATTATAATAGCATTGCTTAAACAGATTTTGTTTCTTTGATTACCTACATAATAGAGCTAATGCACCCATAAGAAACACAGAGTATTTTTACTTTTTACTATAGTACATTTCAGAGACAGCATTTTCTCATGGTAGAATTTACTTCAAAACCTTTCTGTTTTCCCAGTTGCACACTGCTCTAAATCACAGAAAATTGCCCACAGTACTTGGAAGCACAGGTGGCTGGTAAACTGTCAGTCTCTGGACATAATAACAAACTACGAAGGAAAAATCTATTTCCCTTTGATTACTGTAATTCAGATAGTTTTACTGTGTGGGCAAGAATTGTGAATTCATACCACACAGGTACTTTACTTAGCAGCAATCATCCTTCCTAGTAAATTTTCTTCAAGTTAATTTTTTGTGTCTGACACAGTGCAATAGAAGACAGCAGGTGCAAAGGATTTCTGCGATTAGGCCCACACATCTTTGGATTGGGCTTTAACTGAGTTTCTTAGAAAAGGAAAATAGCTTCCAAGGAACTGTAAGTTCAACTTGTGAGATATCAAGAAGCACAACCATGCTCAAATAACCCAGATTCATGAAAATAATCTTCTTATAGTTTATGCTTTCTACCAAAAATTCCTAATGGCTTGTGGGAGAGGGTGTATGTGATAGCAAAATGATTTCCATTACAAATTCACCTTTCCACCTTCACATGATCAAGTTTTAATAATTACGAGGCTATAAATTGGTTATTTCAATCTTTTTTAGGAGTTCCTAGTCTACATAATTCCCCAAACAATGTTGGTTCTCAAATCCTTTTATTGTAGTTCTAGGTCATCTTTCACCATTTAATATAATTTAAAATTTAAGTAAATACATTGTTTCTCTTTTTTTTTTTTTTTTTTTGAGGCAGGCAGACTTGACATCTTTGTTAAATGGATTTTGAGAATATAAGACCACAATTCCTTTGTTCATACATATGGAAAGCAAAGACAGACTAGATTTCAAATGGAACTGCTTACTTACTTGTCAGCCATATATAACAAAGCACATACATCTTCCAAGTACTGTCTTGGCTCAAGTCTGTTTAGTTTGTGAAATCTGAGAGATCACAGCAGGTGTTAATTGCAGGCCATTCTGGGATGTTTACCTTGTATTACTATACAGAACAAATGGAAGAAACATAACCATGCTAGAAATTTCCAGTCCAGCAAGCCAAAATTTTAGACCATTACCTGAAGTTCTGTGGCTTTACAGCATGTTAAGAGCCCTCACTGAGGTTAGATCTACATGTAAAAGTTCTCATCTTTTATACATTCATTGCAGCTAATTTAAGAAAATGCAATGCTGTGAGGTCTTTTGAAGAATTATCTTTTATATTCCTGAAATTATAACCCATGAAATTACTGTTTGTCCTGTGACTGTAGTCTATTTGAGGCAAGTTAAATGCGTTACATGCTAAATCATTTGTTATTGATGTCGTGTCACACCACAGGAAAAATAAACATAAATTATGTTTTTATAGGAGATTTATAATCTGCTTCCATTAACTAGAAGCGCTTTGTTTTCATTTTCATTTCATTTATTTGATTTCCTACATTTTAGCAAAATCTCATATTGTCCTTTCCTTAGAAATAACAAAGCAGCCCTTAGATGTTCTGACACGTGCTCAATAGTACTCAAGGTTATACTGTCTGCCCAGAAAACTTAATTTTAAGTTTAACATGGAAATAAGGAAGAACATAGCAATTTGAACTTTGTGCCTTTAAAGAGAGGATATACAAACCCTAAATAATTTCAGAGGTATGTGAATATTTCCACAGTCCCTCTTCCTCTCTCTGGAACACATGCTGCAGAGACTTTCCCTTAAAGAATTCCATACAGAGCAGCTCTGTTAAACACACTCCAGAGGAGACACTGAAAGACAGGACAAATGTTTTGAATATAGTCTTCCATTTAATTAGAAAGTAATTCCTCTTCCGTTGCAGTACTTTTATTTATGACTTTAGTGTCCCAGAAAAACAGAAGATACGGGACGCTTCAGTTCTGAAGTGATGCAGCTTTGCCCTGTGACCTTCCCTGCTACACCAGATCACTATTACTGATAAAATGCTCCACAATACAGGTTTAAAAACTGTTTGGCTTAAAATCAATCCTTTCTTCTGCTGTCAGTGAATGTAAGGATTCAGCATCTGAAAGACGTTCAGCAGAGGACAGCAGCTTCCTTTTCCTGAATCTGGTAACTGCAGAAAGCCCTACGTATTATGCTTAAATGCAGGATGGGTTACATTTCCATTATTTTTCTTTGAGCTTTCAGTGTTATGCTCACCATTTCTTCATGTACCACTCACTTCACCTGGAAGCTGAGAAGAGAAGGGGTAAAAATGCTTAAGTACAAAATCCTATTGCAGTAATCTTCTGTTAGTAGTGTACCTTTATGTTCACAGAATCACAGAACAGTCAGGGTTGGAAGGGACCTCTGGAAATCATCTAGTCCAATTTCCCTGCCAGAGCAGGCTCACCTACAACAGGTTGCACAGGATGGCATCCAGGTGGGTTTTGAATGTCTCCAGAGTTGGAGACTCCACAACCTCTCTGGGCAGCCTGTTCCAGTGCTCTGCCACCCTCAAAGCAAAGAAGTTCCTCCTCATGTTTAGATGGAATTTCCTATGTTCAAGTTTGTGCCCATTACCCCTTGTCCTATCACTGCGCACCACTGAAAAAAACAGTTCCCATCCACATGGCACCCTCCCTTTAAATATTTATAAGCGTTGTTACCTCTATATTTCTTGCATAATATGTGAGACTTTTAATTGCCAACATCTTATTCAGGTCTTCGAAAGTACTCAAAAGGCTTCTGGAGACACAGAAAGAATGAGAAACATATTAAATTATAATTAAAGTTTCAGGAAGACTAGAGCTGTGCTTTTCCATGCACTGGTGAAGTCTATCCTAGATGGCTGAGTTGGTACTTCAGAAATCTACTCTGTCCTGAATAAGGAAAACTTCTAAAAACTTTGAGTCTACCCTGACAGGAAGTGTGGATTTCCTGTATTTCTTAACATATGGTTATTCTTAGGACATCTACTTGATGAAATGTGCTCCTAAAAAAGATAAAGGCATAAGTGTTTTGATGTGATCCTGGAGCCAGCAGGCTTTAGCAGACAAGACAGAACAGCAGGAAGCTTCTCTCCCCAGCACTGAAAGCGAATGGATACGGTTGCTTAACAGATCATCTGGGGTCCATTTGGGATGCCCTTGGGACTATGCTCCTTTGCCTCCTCAAGGAGACTGATGATGCTGAAAAAGCTATGCTAGCCCAATGCAAAACATATCTTCCACTGACAAAATTTTACATTTGTTTCATTTTTCCTTTTTTGAGAATCTAGAGTTTCATCTATATTTCAGATACCCGAGTGTTATGTTGTACTTGAGTCCCAACAGGATTTTAGAATTTCAGTGATCTCTTTCCAGACAGAAATTTAGCAGAATAGTGTTTAATGGCAAAGGTAATTTTAGCCTATCTGAAAAACAGTGCCTTTCACAGTGTCTCAAATAAACAGAATGAGCCTTTCTTAAGCAATATACTTTATATATTTTTGAAAGACTCCTTACTAAACACCAGAAACTAATTTACTTTTTAAAGTAACTAAAAAGTTTACATATAGAGAACAAAGGAAAACTTTAAGTGATTTGTATAAAATGTATGAGTTTTAATGAAATTGTACCTTATTCCTACTCTCACAAATTGTCCAAAAGCTTTCTAGTGATGCTATCTGTACCCTTGTTCCACTTCTATTATCTTTGGAGAGATAGTAAAATAACTGAAGATTCAGTAACCTGTGGATTTTTTAACATTATATTAGTTCCCTAATAGAGAAGATCTTAGGAAATTACAATTAGTTTATCAGGAAGGTGTCTAAAAAGACTTCAATAATCTATCCTGGACTTGATTTTGGCCGTCATTCTTTTCTTTTGATGCAAATGATTCAGGTATAGGCTAGTCAAAGAATATAAGATCATAGAATAGTTAGAGTTGGAAGGTACCTTAAAGATCATATAGTTCTAACCCCCCTGCCATGGGAAGGGACACCTTCCACTAGACCAGGTTGCTCAAAGCCCCATCCAACCTGGCCTTGAACACTTCCAGGGATGGGTCATCCACAACTTCTCTGGGTAACCTGTTCCAGTGTCTCACCACCCTCACAGTAAAGAAATTCTTCCTAATATCTAGTCTAAATCTACCTTCTTTCAGTTTAAAACTGTTATCCCTCTTCCTATTGCTACAGTCCCTGATAAAGACTCCCTCCCCATCTTTTCTGTATGCCCCCTTTAGGTAACTGGAAGGCCACTATAAGGTCTCCTTGGAGTCTTCTCTTCTTCACGCTCCATATAAACTTTCTTAGGTTTCTAGAAAAAAAACAGTTAGAAGTAATAATGTATGTTTTTATCTTATTAAGTATTGGGTAAACACCAATAAGACTTTTGCGTGGAGGCAGTTATGTTGTAGCAACTATATTGTTTGCTTCTGTGCAGAGATACTGACTGGAGATGTCTCTACTGGGAGAGACTCTTGTACCAATTTCTCAGATGGCATTCATAGCTTTGTTCTGAGGATCAGGAAGTCACCACAGACAGAGTTTACTAGTTCTAGTTCCTATCAGCACATTAGGTTTTGCATTGCGCTGCTTGAAGAATACTCTTTATTTGTGAAATATAAAACAGCTCGACAAGTTATAAAAGAGCTCAATAAATAATAGAAATTAAAAGAGGGAGGAAAAAAAACAGTATGCTGCATGTGAGAATGTTTGTGTGGGTCCAGTTAGCATTCCTGAACATAAAAGCAAAGTTAAATCATGAGGCAACAATAATACCTCTTCCATATGCTGTTTCAGCTTTCAAACATTGGATGTGACAGTCTGTTCAGACATAGCGTACTGTTCGGTGTAAATACAGTGCTTGAAGTAAAGCTTTAAACTTACAGTTTTTCTTTGAAGTGAACAATGTGTTCATAAGTGAATCAGATACTTGCATATTCTGTGAGAGCTGATGAGCAACCCTCCATGTTTAGATCCACAGTCAACGTTCCCACACAGCTTCATCATTCTATCAGAGAGGGAAATTACGTGCATTTCAGTTATCTAGATTGTGTTATCATGTTCTGGGACCAAATTGCTGAATGAACCCATCTGTATGACACTTCAGGAGCATCTTGGCCTTGCTAGAGATAATGGTAAACTCCAAATTATGTCAATGTAGGACAGGTTTAATCTTTGATTTTATAAAGCCTCGATTGCTGAATTTTATATTCTAAAATTCTAGGGCTGTATTTACTTCTCCCCCAATACAGACGCCTCAGGATCCTCCTGATGGTGCACTCTAGATAAACAAACAAATATGCTGTAACATGAACAATATAGTATAATCATGCTTAAAGAGAAATAAACCAAAACAAGAGCAAACCAGAAATAAAGAGAGACGTGCCTCTGTATTCTAACAGTCTTCCTAGTCTTTTCTTTGTTACGTATTTTAAGGCATGTGACCTTTGGGAAGGAGCCTCTTTCTCATCTAGTATTATATGGCCCAGTTATGTTGCCCATCAGGCACTCCTGAAAGGAAACTAATAATGAATAATGACCTAAAATTTTCTGTATATTTACAAAAATAGAAGTCATGCACACTAAAAGAAAAGCAGGCTTTTTTTCAGGCAGCAATAAAACTGTGAATTGTTCAGGATTCTGTATTTTGCTTTAGTTTTCCAACCATAGTAAGACAAAATGTCCAGGGATACAGATTAGTACACATGTGGAAGCACTGAAATATAATTTATTTTTAAGGCAACTACCTTAGTTTTTGTAATTCACTTAGGAATCTGTGTAAAAGTTTTGCATACATTAAATTATTTTTTCACATTTCATTCAACCCACAGTGGGACAATCAGCTTCGGGTTTCAGCTATGATTCAGCCTTGATCACAGCACATTATTATACCCACATATCTGTCATTTGCTTTTCTTTCTCCAGCTAGAGATGATTGGGTTGCTTGCAGCTTTCTTAATTAAAAATCTGCTTATTTTGACTGGACTTAGGTTAAGAAGATTAAAGGATATGGTGAATTCACAATTTATGACTGAAACAGAAAGTTATCAGGGAAGTAAACCAGAAGTGAAGCGTAAGATTAGAGTCTCGTCTCCCCCTTGTGCAGATGTAGCCTGGTACAGCACAGGACGCATTTACAGTGGAGACTTTATTGTTAGCTGTAGCCACCCACCTTTCTATTTGCACAGCATGATGATCATTTTCAAGGAATTAATATGTTCTCCTAGGCAGGCTAGAAAGTAGCGTGGATATGAAAAGACTGATTGTGCACTTCAGCAGCAGATTTTGTAAAGCAGCTTCTATATGTGACTTAGTTACAGGTTCAGCCCCACTTGATTTTACCAACAGACAACATTTTACAATCTCATCCTCTTAATTTTGTGAGGAGTCAGTTTAGACAGTAGTAGATTAACATGAAAATATCTGTTCCGTTCTCCAAAGCATGCATGCTCTAGACAACACGCTTTCTATGCACATAGAGGGAATATACAGTTTGTAATTCCCTTCAGAAAAAGGGAAGTTATGTATGGATATGTATTTTCTTTGGAATACCTTGTATACCCACAGAAACAGAGGAAAAAACAGCAAATTGCTAATAAGACTCTGAACATGCAAATGTACGGGATAGCAAGTAGTGGTCCTCTCTGAAGCCCTCTGGTAAGATAGCATGAAGACAACGAAGAGGCTACATCATACCTCCCATTGTTAAGTACTTGTGCAATTAGAGAACTTTATGGATAGGACATGTGAATTCATACCTCTCTCCTGCTAGGAAATAGTGAATCCGATGAAAGCACTCAACAGAACTTGTCCTGTGTCCTGGAATAACTCAGGGATGGATTGTCTTCACCTGTTCTCTGTCTTTCCTGTTGGCACTGAGGTAGTGTATATGAACTCTTAAATATATCTTACAGAGAAAAACACTTTTCTGTGTTGGTCAGTTTGTTCTTTTAGAATCTATTCTCAATTACAGCTAGGAAAAAGCAGAGTTGGACTTGGGTTGTAAAAATACTAGATAGTCAAGACAGTTAAGGTACTTGAAAGAGGTTGGAACTGCCTCAACTTTTCTGCCTGATGCTTACGTCAAAATTTAAGAAAGCTGCCTATGGCAATTGCTTTCCATGACTGTTTTTCATTAAATATGTGGGAATTAAATTGAAAAGTTTGTGGTGCTGAAGGAAAAAATGCCTCTAGTTCATATGGAATATTGCTTGTTGAATGGGTTGGGGTATTTTTCTAGGAATAAAAACTGTTTCGTCTGCAGCAGATTGAAATAAGTCAGTTCACGTTTTTAGTTCAGTTATAAAATTTTAAAAGTTAAAGATTTGCATAACTTTAAGTCAAGTAAAGATTCCACCTTGATTAAAATGGAAAGACAGGCTGAATAAGGAGATGGGCATTTCAAGTTTTTGCCCTATTTAGGTAAAATAAATGGTGACCTAGAGAATAAGAGGGAATTTTAAAAAGGTACTACCTTGTATCAGAGATCTTGAATACTCACCAGTTGTGAATCAGTTGTTTATTAAAACAAGTGGTAAAAAAGCTGTTGATCTTGACCAGCAAGAACAGGATGGTCTTTTCAGCAACAGGTGCCAGTTTTTGGACTTCCGTCATTGACTGTGCTGTTATGACAACAGCTGCTACAGTATGAGATACCTGAAAGAACTAGGGACAACTGGGGCCACCCTCTTTTTTTTTTTTTTTTTTTTNTTTTCCTTTTCTTTGTTTTTGTGTATGTCTGTGTGCTGCTAGCTGCTAGCTTCTCTCTGTGAAATGACACACTTGATTTCTGGATTTTATGCGCTCTCTTTTTTTTTTAATCTCCCTTTGAATTCGAGTAATGAGACAAATGGAATTGTGTCATGAATCACTGGTGGGATTGCATTGACCTACACCTACAGCACTAAACAGAAAGTGCTGGAAAAGTTTGAAGACTTAAGCACACTTGGCATGCTATAAAACCGGTGACATTATTTAAGAAAGAAAACTGGTAGGAACTTATAGGAAAACTATGTATTTTTAACTGAAAAGATACAAATGTAATATTGCAACCTCTAAGCTAAATCTACATAGCTAACAGAAATAGTTTAGAAAGAGTTTATTTGGAGAAAACTGATCAATGAAGGTGATTTCTTTTTCCTTCAAATTATTCATAACACTTTTTTTTTATTTATTTTTAAGTGTTAGTCTGTTTTCTGGGTACAGCAAATATTATTGTGCTGTGAAGACCCAGGGTATTCTCCCTTTGAGAATTCTGCTGAAAACAACTGAAACATGTGGCAAAGCAGTTTACAGTAGTATAGGCAGCATATGATTTAGACTTTTAAGCTTTCCTCCAAAAGATGCAGTCCCATTCTTCACTCATACATGGCAGCTTATTGCTGCTTCTTCCCAGCTTCCTTGCTTGTGCTAGAAAAAGCTTCCACCATCTATGGCAGGTGAATTGGTTCAGCACACTGCCTTGTGTTTCAAATGCCCCTACGGTGCCAGCAGTTCTTGGAAGCAGCACTGCAGACAACACTAGATACAGTGGTTAAATTGCCATCTCACTGATGAGAAAACATCAGAGTCCATGGGTGATATAACACATGGAAGCATTCTATGAATGTTTCTAAAAGTCCAAAGAGTATTTGTGGAGATCCATGGGCTTCAAATCTCCTTAATCCTGAGGTGCAAGAAAAAGACAAAGACTCAAAGACTGACATAACTGGTTTTCAGTTGCTTACTGTTGGCAGATTATTTTGAACTTTGCAAATTCATAGATGCTAAGTGCTCCAGATCACTATATCAGTCAGAAATATCCTTCTCATCATATTGCAGTTTTACTTATTTAAGAACCTCCCATGTGAGGAAATAAAATACTATGCATGGAGAAAGAAATTACAATCCAAGTGAGCAAAAGAGCCTCCAGGACAATGAATAGTGAAATATCTCCTGATCTTTTTTGGTTTTAGCCAGTAAATGGATTATGATCAGTTGTAATCAAATTGAAATATGTTAAGATAATGACGAACTTAAGTCTGTCTCAGCATCATGTTTCATTTTTAAAACTATCAGTATAAAGACTTACGTCATGAGTTTGCTGCTCTCAGGCTGGTGATGAATCAACTCACATAACACTGCTGAAGGTGATTCATCTCGGCTGTGAAAGTGTGTATATAACAACATTTGGGTAACCAATTACTATGTTGCTTGCCAGATATTAAGCTAGGTGGAAGTTGCTGAAAATTTTTAAAGTGAAGGAATGGATTTATTCACTTTACAAAAGACTAAAGATGTCAAAGCTAATTATTTTAAAAATATAGGAAATATTCTTTAATTCCTAATGGGAAAAAAGCAACATTTTAATTCTAATCTTTTTGTTTCTTTCACATTTGGCTTCCCAAAGGTTAAAAATGAGAGACAATTTTTTTGTCAAAATTCCAGCCTCTCACATGAAAATTTCAAGTCTACAGGAAAACCTGCTTTCTCTAAAAAAACTCAAAACCCACTTTGATAAGACCAGGTCTAATGATCTGTATTTTCAGTTATTGAAAATCTGTCATGCACCGTAACTGTGAAATTTAAAGAGGACTTTTAAAACTATTTTAAATTGAAGACTATTTATTTTAAATTGTTTGCATCTGGTCATCTTAGTGATACCCTGCTATAAAGTTTAAGGCTGCAATTATTACAACTTTTGAGGGATGAACACATGCAGTTCCCATAATTTTTAAATTCTTCCTGTGGATTTCACGATTTCACAAAATTATAATAAAGAGATTTGCAAAAATATGGAGATTGCAAAGCAAGAACATTTTGTGAGTTTTTTTTTAAAAATACCTAAACTGCTGAGACATTTCTTATTGTCTTCATCCTTTGCTACTTAAGTGCCATCAAAAATGTGTCTCCCAATCCCTTTGGCAGTTTTTAACATCAACATTTAATTCTCCATTTTTTTATTTCACATCACAATTTAATCTTTTAAAATGTAACAGATATAGAATATAAATATATATGAATACATATATGACAATCCCAACCCTAACAGAAAAATAAGCAAAATTATATCTAATATATATCTAATATATCCTTCTAAAAGCCTTCAGAAAACCCTCTCCCCATACTTTGGAGCAATCACTACTTTGCAAAAACTACTTTGGAGTAGTTTATGTCCTTTCTGAATTACAACCCCGTATTTTCATATTAGTAAAGTGGAGTTGTATCACAGATTCAAACTTTATTTTGAAAATCTTTTCAATATCCTGAGATCTCATTCAAGTTAGTATGATTGGAATAATAGCTAATATTCCCAATGTAATAGTAGAACAAATTTCTTCTTTATGAATATAGAGCATAACACAAACCAGTTTTCCTGGCCAGCTCTGAATATGGCTTTTAGGAATTCCTGCATCTAAAAGCAAAAAAAGTTGAACATACAACAGAAAACAAATTATAGGCTCTCTATAAAAAAAACCCAGTGGATAAAAATGCTTTGAAAGAGCTGTTCTAAAAAATTAAGACGCAGTGTGTTATGTTTACTGGAAGCATATGTTTATGTTTTCTTCCAGCACTGGAAGAAAAGTTTGAGAGATTCAGATAACAGCTCTTTCTTCTCTTGTAATGCAAGGTTGCACCATTTTTTGATGTCATGTTTTTTCCACACCAGAAAATTTTGCTGCTTGCAACAATATATGAGAGGCTTTGTGGCTGACTGCCACAAATTCTTTTACTTTATCATAATATTAGCATGCGTAAAATTAATTGTTCTTTATTTCAAGCTCCAAGACAAACAGCCTTGTAATTGCAGGTATTTAAATAATAATAAAAAAAATGATAGATTACACGACTGTTGTAATTCTTTGAAGAGAATTAGAATATTATTTAGAAAAAGACCAACGATTTTGACAGCTGCCTATAACCAATTACTCCTATGATATCACAAACTTTCCTTTCATGGAAAAATGTTATCTAAAAGATGCTTCCCTGATAAATTTTTAACATCTCTGGATGTTTTAGTCTACTTAAAATAAACTTGGTTGTATCTTAAATTGTAAGATATTCCACATCCATTTGGTAAAAAAGTAGGTATGTTTGTCATACAGTGAAACATTTAGACAACTTTTCTTCTTTACTTGGCTGCTTTGGGGGGGGGGGGGGAGGGAAGTGTTTTCAATCCTGGGACCTCAGTAGGGAATGTTACAGGAAGCATTGAAAACATTGGAAACGTTTTACCAAAATCAGACTGTCCTTTGAGGTGAACCAATAAACCAAATCAACTCCATCAACTATATTTCAGTTCTAAAAAGCAAAATACTCAGGGAAACCTGGGATTGTCTTAAAGTGGGGACTGCCATGATCTGCTGACTGAAGAGATTATTTCCTTGTGTTGCCTTCTGTGTTTTATCCAGAGGTTATCTTGCTGTAACAGGAATAAGAGAAGGATAAGTGTGGTGGTCTTTGGTTCTAACTGCTTACAGCCTGGTGCATTATTTTGAAGCAAAATGGAAGGCAGTTTGTTTAGTATGCTGGGCTATGAGTTATGGCAGTCAGAAAGCTGCTGAATAACTGATTTATTTACTTGTTTTATGATCATTACCTCTGGCATCAGGATAAAGGTTAGTTGATGGTAGTAACACCTTAAACCACTATAATGGACACAGCTGGATAAGATGCTTATAAGAAATACAAAGGTCATCAGGTTTTATTTGGTACAAGTTTGCTTATTCTTGTTGTATATCATTCATATTGATGATACACTGTCAACTTTTTGAAATCCAAATACTTTTGATTTTTGTGGAACCCGATTGCTCTTTTTTTCCAAACTCACCTTTATGTCAATTTTTTTTTAAAATCTTTCTCTTCTATTTATTATTCCTGAGATTTATCTTATCTAATGTTAAATGTCTAAAAGATGTAGGCAGAACTCTGAGGTAATTTCTATGTTCCTATTTTAGCCCAGTGGGAGTTAATAAGCACTCTGAAAGGGATGTATCTGAGTCATAAAAAACTACCTAGATAGATATGACCATGGATATATAGGTGACAAATGCCTTTGTGGGAGGCAGTTGAAAACTATGTCAGATATCCAAGGTTATCTCAAATGACATTAGACAAATATGTGGGGCAAAAGATTTGAGTCCAGACTGCCTAGCTGGATGGTTATGGAACATCAAGAAAATTCTGCAGTTTCCTCATGGGCTTTTCTCAGTATTTTACATTAAATATCCTCTTAAAAACAAAACAAAACAAACAAACAAACAAACAAAAAAAAACCAAACAAAACAAACAAACAAACAAAACACCAAACAACCAAACAGAGAAAAATTACTTAAGCTTGCTTTATTTTGCCTAGCGGAGTTCAGGGAAAATGAAAAGTTATGTTGGAATTCTCTCAGGAGGGAAAAGAACAGAAATTAGGAAAGCCTTTTTTTGAACAAGTGCTCTAAACCATAGGAATGGATGACGACGGAGTGAAAAGAGAGGAGACAGACTTCTGTAATTTTTTGTTTACACTTTGTAAAGACCCAGGTCCCAAAGATGTTCTTCAAAACTGGTGGATCCAGCAGCAGTTTGTCAGGGAACATAACAGTTTGTCAGATAGAAACTCAGGTATGATTTCAGAATTCCTGTAGGTAGGTAGACTGATAGATAGATAGATAGATAGATAGATAGATAGATAGATAGATAGATAGATAGATAGATAGATAGATGCCTGCTTGTGTATCTAGCTAGTTTTTGCAGGAAAACACTGCTTGCCTTGCCTGTCTATGAGCCCAACAGCTGCTGACCAGCTCCAAAAGTATTATACTGAGGAGAATTGAGCCTGTATGAGAAATCCTTCCTCTCCACATTTTTGTTAAATACATTTTTTCCAGTCCCTTTTATAATGCATTGGGTTTAGTTATTGTTAGAAGCAAAGAATGAACTAAATCTCAAGTTAACAGAGAGAACATGTTCCGTCTCAGTCGGCCGTATACAGTCACCATAGCTACACAGCAAACTAGCAATAATTCTTAAGAATGCATGTATTCAGATATTACTTCAGGATAATTTCATGCGTTATGCCATTACACATAAATTTTTGGATCTAAATGGATAGGAATTAGAAAATGAATACATTTCCAAAATGTATTAACAACCAATGCCAACCCCATGTCTTGATTTTCTTGGATATGTTTTCTTTTTCCATTTGGACACATTGCCTGACAACTCTCATTTTCCTTCCTCACCAGGAATTCAGCCATTTGGTTAGGTTTTTTGAATGCCAGGGCATGGCAGCAGAAGCAGAAGAAATGGCTTTGATTGTGCTCACTGACCTGTGACCATTTCATGATCCCAGATCATCCGCACAGCTCATGTGCTGTATCTGTCACACCTGTAATGATTGTTTATCTGCTGTACATAAGTACCTGTACTGTACAGGTGGCCTGGCAGTAAAACACAATGCCCTCTGATTGTATTATAATGAGACAGGAGTCTTTTTGAAGTGTTCTGGATGTGTTGGCTCATTACAAATGTACTACACAATGAGTGAACTCTTGCGTTGGCATCTCAAAGATATTGACTGCTCAGTTTAAATTAACGTTGTGTGTATATGTATGCGTATGCATGTGGACAACATATAAAGCATATGACCCAAAGTATTCCTAATTTGATAAACTTCAATACACATTGAAGAGGTCATCTGTCGAGTATAAGTTTTTGACAGAGTTGACTGTTGGGTTTTCAGAGAGTGAAGGAGTGAAGAGGATTCTCTAGATGTTTGTCTGTCTGTTTTTCTGCTTCAATGGTAATTTTGATGCTGCTGGGTTTTCACTCTATTGTTTGTTTTTTTTTTCAATTTTTAGAAAATGAATTTTCAAATCTGTAAATCTTGATGTCGAAAGTACTTCCTTTTAGCATGAATTTGGATGCCCAATTCTGTTAATGGAGCAAGAAACAGACAAAATTCTTCTGAGATTTGTCCTCTTTCCTATCCTTCTATGTGATTTTTATTGGTTGTTCAATGGCCATGTTTTGTAAATGTATTCTCAGGCTACTAAGTCTGGTCACAAATTAGGTTTAAAACAAAAGGTCTTAATTCAGAACTTCCTGATAGTTTACTAGAAGGGGGGG
>VZSZ01001050.1:602975-648855 GCA_013398815.1 Ibidorhyncha struthersii
GGGGGGGGGGAAGGAGAGAGGGGGTATTTATTTATAAAACAATAAAGCCTTTAGTTGCCTTAGGTTTTGAGTCTTGAATGAAAGGCAGCTGCTTCGTTGCATAAAGATCAACATAATTTCAAATGCTGTGTTATACAAAGGTGTTAATAACGATGCCCAATTTCTGGAGTGATAGCCTGTCACTGATAATGTTAGTGGATGTTTTGTCACGGGTCAGTAAAGTCAGGACTTCAAAATTCATATCTTATCCCTTGGACTAGCTTTCAGGGACTCACACAGGAATGCAATTAGCTTCAGGACAGCAGGACAACTTCTTTGTCAAAAACATCTGAAACTGGAGGTGACAGTCTTTGATTATGTTCAAACCACCCTGACCATGTTAAAGCAAGCTAGTAAAACTGGTGAGTGTCCAAATACCTTCACACTGACCACTGAATGTGGTATACAGAACAGGGAGGTCCTGCTTTGCTCATCCTTTTATGGATTATCTAGCCAAATTCAGGATTACAACCACTTTACCAGCTGAGAAGAGTAGGATGCAGCCATGGTGCCTGGGAATGAGACAGCTGCTCCATCTTTCCTTGAAAACACGAGTAAAGGAAAAGAAGAAATGACAAATATTTCTTTTAACATATTTTGCATAGATAGTTGACCTCTCAACAGTCTAAAAACCCATTTAGTTCCTGGTGTTTTCCTCTCTCCTCTTTTGTTTAAATTATGGATGAAGGCTTTAGACTTTCTTCAGTTCTAAATGTTGTTTCAATTTGTGGGCTTCTGCAGGGTAACTTCATTGACATAATTATATTTTTATATGGAAATATTTTCAACAGAAACCCCATTTTTCAAGGATTTATTTAGCCAGCTGCAATTTAATTTGCATTAGATTTTATCCTGGCATAAATGCTTGTTTGTGTGCTATTATTCATCTACATGTCTATATCTACACATCCAGAACACATTTGTATAACATTGAAAAGGAGTGTACATTCATGAAATAAGCATGCACAAAAATATTTGAAGTATCATAGTTTTGGTAATTTCTTTAGGTATTTCAGAGTAGATTTCTCCTCAAGACTAAGCATATTACTTTATAGGTGATTTTTTAACTGAATAAATGTGAATTATAAGGTTAAAAAATATGAAACCTCTAAGAGAAGTGGCTTAACCCTTTTCTGGAAAATGTGTTTTATTAATACAAGAGATGTTATAAAAATATGAGAGGAAATTAGAGTAAATTCCATTTGATTTAAATTTAGGCAACTCTACAGACAGAATGAACACATTTCCTACTGCCTTCTTTTTTTTTTTTTTTTCATTTTAGAATAGGACATTGGAATCAAATAATTTAATAAGCCTTCATGAAAAAAAAGTGAAAAACTCAGCTGAATCTCATCTTGATGAATTTTTCAGTTAATTTCCAGCAGATTTCTAATTATGTCCAGTAGCATTAGTCTAGCCTTACATATTTTTGCTGGATCTTCCCCTCTAATTAGATGACAGTGAGGAATGTGAGTTAATAAATAAAGATCTGTATTACAGTCTATGCTGACAGGTAAGGAGCCTAAAAATGCGTCTTTAAGCACATACACAGTAGCCCCCAGGAACTGAAATTAATATTAACTGAAGCATGGATTCAGCAGGCCTCCTCACATTGTATTTACTTATCTGGGTGCAGGCATCCAATTCCTGCGTGTGCTTTCTGAGCTGGCTACACTTGCATCTAGGAGCCCCTTAGGCATGACTTTCAAAAAGACATAGTATCTTGGTTAACCCAGCTATACGGCATCCAGAAATGTCTGGGGATTTCTCCAGTCTGCTTGGAGGCAGCGAGAGTAGCCTGAGTCTTCCTGCATAAACATGAATGTGATGGAGCGATCTTGGACTTTCATCTTCTCGGTAGAAGTCATTCTTTACTTTGTCAACTTCTTTCAGTACCTTATAATTGAGATACGAGGATTGTGGCCTAGTTTTTGCCTTCTGTTTATCTATTACTATTCGTTCACAAAATGAATGCAGGCTATACAAACAATGCAAATGAGGTTAGTTTAAACTTGCTACAAAGTCATGTCCTCCACAAGTTCTAACTGTAATTATGGATACAAATTTTACAAGCCATCTCCACTGGCCTTTTTACAAACTTGACTGTGCTGCTCTGATTGTTTCTCCCCCCACCTCTATGCCCTGCAAAACAAAAGGCTGATTTAGTTCAAGTTAAAATCCCTCTGGTATAAATATGAGGTTTTGTGTGGGAGTCGCGAACGAGTTAAATAAAACAAGAAGGGCTTCTTCAAACATATCAGTAGCAAAAAGAAGACGCAGGAAAATGTGGGCCCACTGCTGAATAAGGTGGGTGCCCTGGTGAGGGAAGATGCAGAGAAGGTGTGTTTACTGAATGCCTTCTTTGTTTCAGTCTTTACTGCTAAGGCCGGCCCTCAGGAACCCCAGACCCTGGAGATAAGAAGCAAAGTCTGGAGAAAGGAAAAATTTCCCTTGGTTGAGCAGGGTCAGGTTAAAGATCATTTAGGGAAACTCGACACCCACAAATCCATGGGCCCCACAAGTGCAGAGGTAGCTGGCAGATGTTATTGCAAAAATGCTCTCCATCATCTTTGAAAGGTCATGGAGAACACGAGAGGTGCCCGAGGACTGGACAAAAGCTAATGTCACACTAGTCTTCAAAAAAGGCATGAAGGAGGACTCGGGAAACTACACGCCTGTCAGCCTCACCTCCATCCCTGGAAAGGTGATTGAACAGCTCATTCTGAATTTCATCTTTAAGCATGTGGGGGAAAAGAAGGTGATCAGACACGGTCAACATGGATTCACCAAGGGGAAATCATGCTTGACCAATCTGATAGCCTTCTATGATGGCATGACTGGCTGGGTAGGTGAGGGGAGAGCAGTGGATGTTGTCTATCTCAACTTTAGCAAGGCTTTTGACAGTGTCCCATAACATCCTTATAAGTAAGCTTAGGAAGTGTGAGTTAGATAAGTGAGGTGGATTGAGAACTGGCTGAATGGCAGAGCTCAGAGGGTTGTGATTAGTGGTGCAGAGTCTAGATGGAGGCCTGTAACTAACACTGTTCCCCAGGGATCAGTACTGGGTCCAGTCTTGTTCAACATATTCATCAATGACCTGCACGAGGGGACAGAGTGTACCCTCAACAAGCTTGCTAATGACACAGAACTGGGAATGGCTGACACAACAGAAGGCTGTGCCGCCATTCAGTGAGACCTGGACAGGCTAGAGAGCTGGGCAGAGAGGAACCTAATGGAGTTCAACGAAGGCAAGTGTAGGTTCTTGCACCCAGGTAGGAATAACCCCATGCACCTGTACAGGTTAGCGGCTGACCTGCTGGAAAGCAGCTCTGCAGAGAGGCACCTGGGAGTCCTGGTCAACAGCAAGTTGACTATGAGGCAACAATGTGCCCTTCTGGCCAAGAAGGCAAATAGTCTCCTGGGGTGCCTTAAAAAGAGCATGGCCAGTAGGTGGAGGGAGGTCATCCTCCCCCTTTATTCTGCCCTGGTGAGGCCTCATCTGGAGTACTGTGTCCAGTTCTGGGCTCAGTTCAAGAAGGACAGGGAACTACTGCAGAGAGTCCAGTGGAGGGCTACGAAGATGACCGAGGACATCTCTGAGGAAAGGCTGAGAAACCTGGGTCTGTTTAACCTGGAGAACAGAAGACTGAGAGGGGATTTTATCTACACTTATAAGTATCTAAAAGGCGGGCGTCAAGAGGATGGGGCCAGGCTCTTTTCAGTGGTGCCCAGTGACAGGACAAGGGGCAATGGGCACAAACTGGAACACAGAAAGTTCCATCTGATCATGAGGAAATCTTCCTTACTTTGATGGTGACAGAGCACTGGAACAGGCTGCCCAGAGAGGCTGTGGAGTCTCCTTCTCTGGAGATATTAAAAATCAGCCTGGATGCAACCCTGCGGAACCTGCTTTAGGTGAACCTGTTTTAGCAGGGGGGTTGGACTAGATGATCTCCAGAGATCCCTTCCAACCCCTACCATTCTGTGATTCTGTGATTTGTTAAGGGGATATTGTTTTAAAAGTGGTACTCCACTGTGTAACCATCAGTAAGAAATGTGAGAATTTTACCTTTTTTCATTTCACCGGGTCTGTGACATATTTCTTCTTATTTTAAGCTTGTTTCAATAATCTTAGAAAAATATATAATTGTATTATCAATTTTAATTGAAACTGCAAAGTTTTATTTATTTTATATATAATAATCTGAGGTGGGACTTAACCAAAATTAGGAATTCCAAAGATGGAAATCAGTTCCATATTAAATATCTTAATTTAAATGACTACATGCATTATATCCCCACATAGGTTTGTAGTATCATATAGGATGCCCTGAAGTATTTGAGATATCTGCATGGAGCTGCTGGGAAGAACATAGGCTTTATGAGAAACCTGTGTTCTTTGGAAGAGACATCATATCAAATTTCACTATGTTGTGGGCAGCTGACTGAAATCATCAGTCAATGCCAGTAACAACTTGAAAAACTACACGTCTGAGCAGCTATGAGGTTTCTAATAATTTATTAGATTTCTATTGTATCTACCAGGAGTTTGGACACTTCAGTACCCCCTAATAGATGCCTTCTCATAACAACATGGTTTGAAGTATCTTCATCAGGAGGTGAATTTCACTACAGGGTTTGGCTTTCCAAAATGGGCGTTTAACGTTACTTTATTTTCTGCAGTGATACCCTGCCTAAGTGTGGGAGCATTGTAAATCTTGATTCATATTGTCCAGCCCAATTTGCCAGACCTCAGAGACCCAGGAACACCTTAGATAAGACTAGATGTCTATGTTTAGGTTACTGAATCATGCCCCAGATATCTGTAGTCTCAACCACTGACGAAAAGTTTTGCTGTGTAAATAATCTGCTGAACCTGACACCAAAAGAATGCTGTTTGTGTGGCTTTCATGAAAAATTGTAGCTCAGTCCTTCACCACTTCTTACTGATATCTTAACTTTTCAACAACAGTGGAACAAATAAAGTCTTACACAGCCTCATTCATGCATCTTGGTGTTCGCCAACAAGTAGGCTGTGATACCGTATTTTATTTCTATATTGCAGGAGGTTTTCAAGTGGTTTCCAGAGCTTCTTAGCTTCCAAGATCAAACAAGAACAGATGTATCATCCTGGCATAAATCAGACTGAACTGATTCAAAAGGATAGTGAATTTCTTAAGAAACCCACTTTTGCTTTTCTGTTAGCAATGCAAACTTCTCATAAGTGAGATTTGTACAGATTGAGGCTTCAGTGCAAACTTTTTCCACATTACCATCAAAACTATCTCAGTAAGAAACAGAAAAGGGTCAATCATTCAGTTATGGAAGAAAAAGGAGATGAGAGATGGTTGCTTCAGAATGGGAATGTTGGTTGTTCTTTTTTTTGTTAATCTTATTTTATCCTATTTTTTACAGATTTAATAAATCCTCCCTGGATTTTCCTCCGTCTGTATGCGTGTGCATATCAGTGTGTGCAAACAACTCATACACATTCCAAATAGTGAGCTTGAAATGAAGGGATGGACTGCATAGAGAGACTGCATGAATTACCCCATGTGTGGGCAGACAAGGAGACGACAGCAGGTTAGAGCCAACAATTTTAAAAGCACCTTATGGACTTAATTACTGAAGTTCAAAAAGTCTTCAAAAGCCAATTAGAACTGCTATATGTAATAGCTAAAGCAATTAATATGGAAATATAGCAAGAATGAGCCTTTTAGTTTGAGAACCCCAAGGAATTCTTTGTTACAGGTCTTTCAAATCACTTTCAGAAATTTGGAAAGAAAATTGAACAGGGATTTCCTGCTGTTGTGTAAGATAAACAGAACATTTTTCTGCATGGGTAACACATTTTAGTTGCAACACTTCATAGTGAAATCTTGTATGTCAGTGAAACAAAAAGTTACAGGAAAGGTATAACCAAAGACTACTAACACTAGTCATTCACTAACGGCACATTTGAGAATCATTTACACTGCTAGATGATTATTGTCTTTTAATAACCTTATTAAGGCACTATCAGGCAGACAAGGGCTCCTAAAGTGGGAAAAATATAACAACATTTAATTCTATCTCTTTGGAAACTAGATTTAGTAGAGGTAATGATGGAAGGATGTGTTTTTGCTGTATCTAAGCAGTAATACAAAGTGTTTATTACTTTGTCTACTGCAAGATCATTTTCAAAAAAATGTCCGATAAAGAATCTCTTTATTGTCTTTGTAACCTCAAATTTATTCCAGACTTGATGTCTGTTACACTGTCGGATATTGTGGCAGCAGAAATAGAAAACCATTAACAGAAATGCATATAAGTTAATTTTAGAAAAGGGCAGGGCTATCTCCATAGATATTTCCATCTTTCTTTTCAGATTAAAGTAAAATGCATTCTTTGAAGAACTGTGTGAAAGACCTTCCAACACTCTAATGCAAAATGAAAAAATAAGACATGCCACAATATGTATTTTTTCAGATGTTTCTTTCAGTGAATCTATTGTATGTGTTGTCTTAAGAACATATATCAGCTTCTGTCTAATCTATGGAAGCAAAGGCAAATTGTAACTTTCACTATAGTCAACCAGGATTTTCCAGTATGATCTATAGATTTCATCATTTACTGAGGTCTACATGAGACTACAATGGCACATGCATACATCCCAAGGAACTCCTACGAGAAAACACCAGAAGGGATTAAAAAGTTCATCCTTCCTTGCAAAATCCAGGACATCATCTACAGTTAATTGGATTCAGTGCATACCTTTGATTTCTGTTAATGTGAGTATGTCTGGGCAAATGTCCTTGATTTATCTATCTTAGCATATTACTTTTGGATAAAAATAGTCTACATCATAGTAATATTTTTCTGTACTTACTACTTCTTGGAAAATCCCCTCTTTTTAGGTTTCAGGATGTTCCTAGTTGTAGAGATGTAGTTTATACTTTAGACATTTGGCCTGTATGAAAAGTTTTTTGTCTTTAAATGATCTTCAGAGTGAGTCAGTAACAGCACCAAAACAGAACTGTTGTAACAGGAAAGATTACCTCTTTCAGCACTGAAAAGAATATATGAAATATGCTTGTAAAATAAATATTGAATGTTTTGCCATAAATATGGACATATGCATGTTTGCATGGTGTCAGAGCATTTTTGAGAACTCACAAATAAAATTTGGATCTAAAAACTAATTTCCCTCATTTTTTGGCATATGGCCTAATGTACTATTTACTATTTTTGTGAGAAAAAATATTTTGAAGTACATCCTGAACTGGTCAATACAGCCATTAGGGTTTATATCAGCTGAAGATTTGTCTCATTTTAATTTGTTCTTGCTGCATTTCATTGATTACTTCAACAATATTTCCTTGTGTTCCACTGACCACCTTCGTTTAACCATCACTATTCAAAGAATACAGACAATAATATGAAGCTCCCAAAATAATAATAATAATAATAAAAAATTCCCTTGCTTTCCAAGTTCTTGATTTATCCAGTTCACTGTTCTCAGTTTTGATGTGGAACTACATGACAACTTTATTAGATCTGCTCCCTGCCAGTGGAACAATCAAGTATTAATTGGATCAAAAATACTAAGTGTAACCTGATAGTCTGTTGCTTAACGTGCACACCCGGGATGAGAAATCCTCGCTGCACTGCACTATTTTTTCAATCTGTGCTAAATACAGGGATTGGAAGTTCCAGCATAAATCCTGGGATATTATTTTCATGGTAGATGTGCCTTTGAATCCCCCGATCCTGAACAAGGAAACCCATTGCAAGAGAAAATACCTAACCACTGAATTACTAGGTAAAAACAAAGATTATTGCATTTTCATCCAGAAGTTTCCTGTGAAGAGAAAGAGCTTATTCCCTGTTCACTTTTTAAAAGGAAGAGCTTAGGAGCCTAACTAAAAAGGATTCGGTAGTTTCTATGTTATATGGAGGGAAGATTTGAAATAGGTACAGATATCTTTCGTCTTCCTCTGTCAGCATTTTTTATTATTTTCCTTGAGATATTTACCCATTATGCTGGCTCTAATGTATTCCATCCATTCTGAATGCCTTCATAGCTAAGTTAGATGTCTTCCTTAGGGTTATGAATTCTTCCAACTACCCATGTCCCATTGTCAATCTGTTTTTAATATGAATCTCGTGTTTATGTCTCTAACATCAATGGGAACAGGAATAAAATCTATGGATCTTCAAAAATACAGTGATTTCTGGCAGTGAAATAAGATCTTTACTCAGCTTTCCTACGCTGTCTCTGTACTAGCATTCAATGGCACTATGTATCTGAGGTAAATATAAACCAGACGCTGAACTGACTCAGGTTAAAAATAAAATTAAAAAAAAAAACCTCAATAAATCTCAAAAAAGGGTTAGTAGGATTAGATTAGCAGGATTATTCTATTGGAACCAAAGATCCGTTGACTATTACAGTGGTGTGAAAGTGATGGCAAACTACAGTCCAGAATAAGAATGGAGAGACAAAAGGATGGAAAGAGGTGGGAACTTTTCACTTGACTTTGAAGCCAAGGTCAATATTTGACAGAACTTTGGCACCAATCTCTTCTTCTGTGCAATGGGCGGACATTGTAGAAAAATGTCCATATAAAAGAAATTTAATGTATGATCCTTGTCTTTCACTGGCAATGATTTAACATACGTTGACAGACGATTTTGATGTTGTTAAATCTCCTGATTGTGCTGTGGTGCACCAAGTCCAATTCTTATTAAGATTAATTAATACTTCCTTTATCAACATTTCAGATATATGCTGAAGCCCCTTTTGTCAGCTGTGAACATTTACTTGATTCAGCTGGTAGCATGTAGAAATAAAGGACTGCGCAGCTATGGACATTTGGGATTACTTTTCCAATGTCTTTTATAGACATGAAATCTTGTAATTCTGGCTAAATTCCAGGAGATGGTCAGGTATATATTTTTAAAAATTACATAATGCTGAAAATCACATGGTATTTGAAGTTACTGCAGCAAATTGTCTGAGATCATTGCATGCACATAATTAAACATGAAAAATAAGCTAGCAAGGTTTTTGAAACTCTGTGTGTTCTGAAATTATAATGTCTAAAAGAGCATCGATATCAAGCCATAAAATCCAAACAGGATATGTGTCCTTTGGATATAGATTTCAAATGGGCATTTTGAGAGGGAAAAATCTGGCTGCAGTTTAAGGGAAATAATGCACTGTAGTCCTATACTATACTGTTCTCAATATAAGAACATCTGGACCATCCCGTCTTGTATCCTATCATTGTACAGTTTATTTGACCTATATTTGGCTCAACATTAATTCCTGACACTTCTTGTCTTCGTTATGCAATACAGTATGCTGTCAGAATATGGTAAGAACTTACAACAAAAGTTGCACCTGGGTTTTGAAGAAATCTCAATAGTGGGTATTGTAACATAGTTTTATGTTTATAAGCTGTAACTCAATCTATTGTCTCTAGATGACAGCAGCTAGAATATGCCAGACAAACTTTATAGAAAGCATAGAAACACCTTAAGCTGATCGTTTTCCAGAACAATATCACGTTATAGATTTTCCCACCACATTCGTTTATCTTAATTGTCAGGTTAACCTTGTCTCTTTTGAACCATCTCCAGTAATCTGTCTGAAGGCCATAGTCTTCACTGATGAGATGGTGGAGCAGGTTAATCATAACATTTCCAGTGGGAGACTACAGCCAAAAAGTAACTTTGGAAATACACAGATATTTTCACATTTTGAAGCCAATGAAAAAACTCTTCCGCTCCCTACCCACCTCACAGTAAATGGCATTCTGAAGTAAGAAGTTTCCACCTGTATTTACAATTAAATATGAAAAGTGAAAGACTAGCGAGGCTGCCAAAATAGATATACAGCAGAGGGATAAGCCAATCTTTTATGAAATTCATTGTACAGTGATTGTCTTACAATACTAAAACAAAAATTCCTTATTTCAGTAACAGTCTTAGAAAAGTAAATATGCATTAGCCTGCACAACACTACTTGTAGAAAAATCCAATCATAATATTTCATGAGATGCAGCAAAGAAGATAATTTCTACAATATCTATTCATATTGTCCATAAAATGTTTCCCTTTATGGTAAATGAGTTCATGTTATCTCAGTTTTGCTGAATTTTGCAAATTTATTTACTTATCATTTTAATACATCATATCCTGATCATAGATTTCTAAGAAACATGGAAAAACTTGAGACAAGTGTTTTTTTCAACACTGTTGAGAACATTTACAAATGTTCTAACATTTTTTTCTGGTAAAGAGTATCTTTTCTAAAGATTAAAAATATCTGCTTCATTATTTGGCTTCTGGAATGGAAGAAAACAATAACTGTGGATATAAAAAATTATCAGACATGAAGAAAAGCTCTAATAAGGTATTCTGCAGTCTCTAAGCCACAAAAGAAATCTATATGAAGTACGATGGAGTCATTCATCAATGCAATAAGCTCCCAGCCCCAATCTTTAAATTAGCATGCATGTAATCAAGACCCAAAACATAGCATGTGGATGACAGGGGTTGCTTCCTTTTATATTGTTTCTGTGACTTAGTGACCTGTACCTCATATTTGGAAATAAATCAATTGTCCTCTTTCAGAAGGCACTTAAATAAATTTGGAGTAGTATGAAATGAGAAGATGGATTATTCTCTAACCCTCATGAGCAATAAGCTTAAGCCCTGAAGCGTGAAATGTGATTACTCACATCATTGTCTAAGCTTGCTTAGCAACAAATTTTAATAATGATTGTAAAGCTATCCAGTCATTTGTTAAATCTAGCCACCTAGATGACCTCCTGTGGAAAGTTTCCTGCACATGTTGATTATACTCTGGGTTAGGAAGATCTCCTTTTATTTGTGTTAAATTTACAGCTGTTTAATTTTATTACATGTCCCCTTCTTTCCTATGCTACACTCAAATTTGGTCTCATTAAAGTTAATGGAAGCTTTGCCTTTGAGAGTACCGTTTGTAAGGATTATGCATTTACTTCCAGCAGCTTATTTCGAAATCACATATAAAGCTGTCTGGTACAAAGGAAGTTCATTTCTCTGAGCTTGATTCACAGACTATTGAAATGATTGATTTCAGTGGGGGCTGGATTAGATCCTTTTTCAGGGAATATTCAAGAAAGTTTCACATAAACATACTTATCTATCCTTTTACTTTCTCAGCTAAGAAGATATACTGGGGAGTTATGAATTTAAAACTTACTGAAGAACAGCAGCTTCAAAATTCAGATACCGAGATGCAACAAAAATGTGGTTTTCTCTTTTCTGAAAACAGGAAAAAATAAAGAAAATGGAAAAGTTATTGGATCAATTCATGGATATGAATGAGGTAAAAAATGTCAGAGATAGTTGTGAGGTCATTTGATTTCTGAGTTCTCTGCTTCACAGAACAAGTTGTAAGATTTTATCTTGCTTAGTATGCTCAGTAACTTCCACCATGTGAAGCCTATTTCTGTCCTTACTTGAAGTAAAGGAAATAACCAGATCCCGTTAGCCAACAAACTAAAACCAAGCTGAGCATGACTGAGTGTCTCCACAGTGCACCAGAGAGTGACGTGACAAAACAGAGTTAAATCATTCAGATACTTTTTATTTGTCTTTTAATGAATGATATTTATTTCCATGACATGGGGAATAAAATTAGTTTTCTCTTTAAAAAAAGGTTGACATGAGCTAGCAGAACCAAAATCTAGACAGGCAGCTGGATAGAGACTCGACCTGTGTATGAGAATTCCCACAGAATTTAGTAGAATCCTGCCAGCGTAAAGAAAGTACATTTTACAAAATAAGCCCTCTGTGTTGTTGCTGAGTTTTAAATGATTTTGTATGAAGGAGATCTGCAAAAATAGTGTTGAAGCAAGAACTCAATTCCTACCAGTTCAATCACTGTCTAAAAGTGGCTGTCCCAGTGCATACCCTTAGTCTATGGTAATTGAACTACAATGTGATCCAATTTAACTCTCTTTCACTACAGAAAACTAATTTTCATTACCTTGAAACAGTTGACTGCTAAACTGTAAAGTCCTTGTAACCTCTTTTCGTCTTTAAGATGTAATTTAAAAGAATGACCTAAATGATAAGGAAGGTACAGAACTAAAGGAATTAATTGTTTTCTTTCTCTCTTTCTGTCTCTCGCTTATTCTCTTTCTTGGCGTCAATATATTTAGTTTTCCATCTTATTTCAATATGGGTGTAGCTGGACTGAGCAGTGGGTGATTGCTGCAGTGGATGCCAGACTCTTGGGCTCTTGGTTGGGCAGATTAGATCCCTGCGAAGCTTGCTCTATGGCTCTTCACTGGACTGCAAGACAGTCACCTGCTGTGAAGGAAATCTGTTCAACTCAACATGCGATTGCCACAAATCTGAGATACATGCCCAGACCAAGGAACTCAAAATTAAGAAATCCATTGGATATATCAGCTTGCTTAAGAAGTCTTCAAGGTTCTAGACTTAAGTTAACAATAATGATAACTTAATGAGTTAATACTACCTACACAGGTTTGAAATGTTTTGTCTAGTATTAAAATGGCAATATTTTGTTATGAAAAATGTCATGATTATCTTTAATGCTAAGGCTACTTTGGTAAGAAAGTCTTGATCTTTTAAAGATTGTATTGCTCAGAACATGGTTCGGATTGTGAAAGCACACGGCATCTAGTGCTCAGTTGTTTGAAGAGTTGGCCCACTGTGAGGTACTAAAAATGTGAAACTCGTGTCCTGAGTAATTCTGAAAACTAAACTCTTACCCATGAAATTGAAGGCGATTTTTACCTCCTATGGGACAAACTATTGTTGTAGGCTACTGCATAAATAAACTTGTCTGAACTTTTTTCAGTCAGACTAGGCAGACTAGGGAATCCTTTCAGACCTGCAGTGATGAAGTCTGGTTGTTCTCACCCAACGCTCCAGCACTCTGTGGGCTTAATCCATGTCCTTCGTAGTCATTGGGAATTTTTCTAATACCTTACATGTATGTAATTAGATCTTTTCCATAAACTTCTCAGTACATAAAAATTATTATAGTAACAAGACTGTACACAAAGGTGACACCATTCTCATGACATAGTTTTAAGATAATACCTGCAAAAATGCCTGGACCAAATTGTAAACCTCTATTTCAAAAACAAAAAAAAAAACTGTAAGAATAGTTATATTATAAGTGAACCTACATTCAGGCAAGAAAAAACCTCAGTTTAAATTAAATTCTATAGATAGGCCATTACATTTATCCACTTAACTAAATAAAACTGCTCCATTTTCCTTCTCCTTTTTTTAATTAATGAAACTACATTCAATATTTTTAATAAAAAAGCTACATGACTTAAACCCAAAATTTTAAAAATAAAGTACTTCAGATTGTATAAATTGTCCTAAGTTTGTAAGTTTCAATAGTGCTCTGGCAATTTACATCAGCTGGAGATGATCCTTAAGATGATCAAAGGTTCAATACATTCCTTTTCTATGTGATAAAAAGTTCACTGTCGTGTAATTACATAAGATAATTTAGAGCTTAAAAACAGCTGAAGAAATGAAATGAAGGCTTCTTAATGTTCTGGAAAGGTTTAATTTGAAGTTGATTCATTGTCAAAAGCCTTTTCCTTTCATAAAAGTTACTGTTCAGGAATTAACATGGCCGTGCTGTCTAGGGTGCTCGATGAAACCTGTGATACTTGACAGTGCTTTGCATCCTGATTGTAGTAAATGATCATTATAAATAGATTTCTAAACCTTGATTTAACAGAGCAAACAGCATGAGAGAAAACATGAGTTTATGACAAACATCCTTTCTTTTTTATTTCAATATATTCTTCCTATTATTTTTTTCTCTCCTCCATGTTCTTTTTCTTTCAATCTACACAATGCATTTAATAAAAAACACAATAAACTAAGCTCTTCAGCTTTTAAGGGGAGACATATTGCCCTGAGAAACAAGTGAAGGGGTAGCTCAGTACTTCGGTCCTGGAGGCATTAATGGAGTCTACAATGGAGTCTAATGGAGTCAGCAGAAGTTCTCATTCGTCTTTTGTAACTTATAGTTACGGTTAATTTTCCAAGCGACAAACTAAGAGCAAATATGTTGACCTGCCATTTAGATTCTGAATCCTGAGAATTTTCCCCTATGAGTATCATACTCTGGTGAATTGTATTGCAAGTCCACATAAGCAAGGTTAGCCAACCAAAACTGAATGTGCAATGAGCTAATGGCATTGGTTCACCTATGGACCTCACTTGCTTTCTGTTCTGATAATTAACTGCAGGTATTCAGAGTTTGTTTCTGACAAAACAGTGAATCTGAATTACCCCAAAGTATCTTTGCTTTATTTTTTTAAGGAACATTTAGAAGAAAGCAGTGATCAAAATAAAGAAGATGCTTGATTATACTTGTCTCTCCTGTTTATTTTTTGTTTATGTTTATTTATATATTTATTTATATATTATATATTATTTATATCATTTGGTCTTCAACATACAGGTAGTAGATTAGGGAGTATTTCAGGAAGAATTTAACATGTTTTCCATAGTTTAATTTAAGTTGTTCATCTAGTTCAATTGAAAATTATGACACTAATTTTATACAGTTTAGAATGATTAACTATTCAACAAAAAGTCTGTGAAAGTTCAGTTAAGTATTTCTTACAAAATAGTATCCATATTCTTACTTTCCAAAATCTGTTCATTTTTCTTTCATATTATTGACAACCTGTCATAACAAGAGGCAATAGAGTCAGTGAGTATTCTGTTGAAAATTAATCACTTCTGGGAAGTCATGCTTGCTCAAAAATCATAGCATTAGTTTTAGCAAGTCCAAATTCAAAATTCAGCACCCATGATATTTTCCAGTACATTTGACTGAATCCTTTATATTTTGACACACTGTCTTTTAAACCAAGGTCTGCATGTATATGAGAGTTTCAAAGCCATCCTTCAGGCTTTAGTTACCTATTCCAAAGGCTTAAAACCCCTGGGCACTGATTGAACAAATAGTCCTTAGTATTCTAATGATTTCTCACTGACTAAATAGGTAAAGCTGAGTCTACCACCCTCCTGAGTTTGGAAGCACACTTTATACTTTCATAACCTCATGGGTCCACAACTCAATAAAACCCGAATACGTGATATTCTGGTACACACATTATTCAGAGGAGACTGAGCAGTACAGAAATTGAGAAGAGTAAATGGGCATGTGCATTCATAAATATTGAAGTGCAACTTGACTCCTAAAAGTCCATGTAAGTCACTTCATGGGGTTCCATGCTTACTGTGTCTCAATGATTTCCAGATTTTTATGAAGATGGTGTGGATGATATGTAAAGTCAAATTCTGATGCATTCAATTTTTTTTCCTTGGATACTTTTAAAATGTTGCATAACAATATGATATATACTTAAATCTTTGGTAATAGATTCATAATCTATATGAATTTGGATTTACATGCAGAAGACAGCTGGACGATAAGCATAGTGGTCGCAAGTTTAATAAGAAAATGTGAAAAAAAAATGGAAAACACTTCTTGCATCAAAGTGCTGCTTCAAGGAAAAATGAAAATCTGCAAAGAGCAAAGACAGTGTTCAAGTTAGTAGAATGAATGCTGCTGAATCTTTTAGAGTATTTCACAGAAAACACCAACCACACACTGAAAGATCACTTTTACTGTGTTTATAGTGTGCCATATAGTGTTAGGAAGATTATCAGTCTATTATTAACAACCTTGAGAATACACTGTATGATTTTCAGAGGAAATAGCTCACATCTTGAATGAATAAAGCTGATGATGTGGTAAGTTCCATCCTTTTAATTATTCATATTAAACTGACATAAGTAAACAAGATTTAAAATTTTTTTCTTTCTAGCTGGGGATGGACAAATCCTTCTCACTTTATTGCTTATCATTAAAAGGAGTTCTCTTTTCCAGCGCAAGGGGTTTCAAATACAGTGTCAGAATGAGACAGGTCAGAGCACATGAAGTAAACTTACAGTATTCAATCAGTCAGCCTACCCAGGGATCACAAGAAGGTCCAAAAGCCTTATTACTCTGATCCTGTTGAAATAAATGAAAAAATCATATCTTAATAATATATCTATAGATCTGAAGAAAGGAAAATTATAGACAATCTCCAGACAGCAAGCTTTGACCCAAATGACACCCTTCCAAACATAACATTCCCAACATACTTGAAATCGGTTCTTGCAATCAGGCTGGCAAGTGACAGATTGTTATTTGAACAAATGGGATTGCAAAGTCCTGCACCTTGGGAGGAACAACCCCAGGCACCAATGCATACTGGGTGCCACCCATCTGGAAAGCACATTGGCAGAAAGAGATGTGGAGGTCCTGGTGGACACCAAGTTGAACATAAGCCAGCAATGTGTCCTTGCAGCAAAAAAGGCTAATGGTGTTCCAGGCTGCACTAGACACAGCATTGCTGGTAGCTCGCAGGAGGTGATCCTTCCCCTCTATTCAGCCCTGGTGAGGCCATACCTGGAGCGCTGTGTACAGTTCTGGGCTCCCCAGCAGAAGACAGATACAGAGCTACTGGAGAGAGTTCAGCAAAGTGCCACAAAGGTGATTAAGGGGCTGGAGTATCTCTCCTATGAGGAAAGGCTGAGAGAGATGAGACTGGTTAACCTAGAGAAGAGAAGGCTCAGGGGAGATCTTATCAATGTGTATAAAACCTGATGGAGGGCACAAAGATGGAGCCAGGGTCTTTTCAGTGGTGCCTAGTGACAGGACAAGAGGCAATGAACACAAACTGAAACACAGGATGTTCCCTCTGAATTTCAGGAAACACTTTTTTACGGTGAGGGTGACTGAGCACTGGCACAGGCTGCCCAGGGAGGTTGTAGACTCTTCATCCTCTGAGGTATTCAAAAGCTGTATGGACACAATCCTGGGCAACTGGTTTTAGGTGGCCTTGCTTGAGCAGGAGGATTGGACAAGATGACTTCCACGGGTGTGTTCCAACCTCAACCATTCTGTGATTCTTTAAGATCGTACTGCTACTTTCTCTCTTTACGGTAACTTCCAAAAGGACTTATCTAAAATGCCTCTAATATCTCATCAGGTACAAGCCTCAAATTTTCTCTCAGTTCACGTTTAATGTACTTCAAATAATGTGTTTTATATGTCTCATAATTTAGAGATTAATTATGGAAATTCTAGGAGTAAGGTTTACCAGGAAGAACTTACTCATGTAAGTTATCCTTATGGAAAATACAGAAGTACAGAAGTGTTTAGCCCTTAAGAAGTCATTCACAAGTAATTGTCTTCCATTAAATTTATGAGAGTCACAGATAAAACCTGCCTATGCAGTATCTACCTCTGTACTTTCCATCAAAGACAGCAGTTGCTATTTCTTTCTTTCTTGTATTTTAGTTTGCTATAGTAAGTTTCTCAGACATCTGCTAGGCAAGTGTAAGGGTCCTCCCCCTGGCCTGGCTATAATTTCTGCCAGTTTGAAAAAAAGGTAATGCTTTTTTTTTTTTTGACACGTACCTGTAACAAAGAAAAAAATTATGCCTAAATAAGATGTTGTGAAAATAATATCTTAATTATTTCCAGCTTTTCACATTTGGATAATATGAAAATGAACACTCATCTGTTTTAAATATATAACCCTTAAATATTAAGCAGAAGACGAAATTCTTGCAACAACTAAACTTTTGTTACATTCTAGCTTTTCCAAAATTCCAGACATAAAGTATCTTGTTTTCTCATATTATTGTGAAATGGATTTGAAGCTCCTTTTTTTTTTTTTCTCTCTCCTTATATTTTCCACTTTCAGCCTGTGAACCATTTGTATATTGTTACCAATGCAGCAACAGCCCTCACATTAAGCCAGTATTTTTGATATCCAGGAAGACAAAAGTAGTCGGCAAACAATCGCTCTTAAGACTAAATTGTTTGAGATGGTGCTGTTCAAACCTTTTCTGTGTATGTTAGAAATCCATCATTTTAATTACACCTGTTTGCTTCCAGGATAGTTTTGCATGGTTTCTTATTGTGAAATGATTCTGATTTCACACTTTTTTTGTTCACAAACTAAGAAAGCTGGAAGAACATAAAAAAGGAAATTCTAGGGTTGATATCTAAGAATAGAACATTATTTATGCATGGGGGTTTTTGTCTTGGTTTTCCTTTTCTGCTCCACTCACCATCAATTTATTTAATGTGTCCTTTAACTGAATCCACTTATTACCATTGGCTAATTAATATAACTACATAGCGTATTTCATTATTCCATATGTGAGAATGTACATTGTCTGCTTTTCAAAATTTATTACCACACCCCCCTCATTAGATTAAAAAAGCATCTTCATCCTCTAAATGGATGGAATGATGTCTTTATTTCCATTAATATAAGGTTTTGACACTGTCTTATGTAATAAATTTTTAATGTTAATGCCCTGTTTCTTTATGATGTTGCTTATCTTTCCATTTCAGAAGAACCATGAATCATTCATATTGCATTTATCCCCAGTATGAAAGCCTGGTTTACAATCAAGAGGAAAAATAACTCTATTTTGACTTTAAAGATAAATTTAGATACCGGTCAGCACAAAGCAATTCACCAAAAGATTGTAATTCCATGGTTACTGAATGTGAAGTGACCGTGTTAGTGGCTTTTGTGGCAGTACTTGGCGGATTTACCTACCAATGAAGCAGGCTGATGCATATATGTTTGTCTTTTCAGTCAAGACAGTTATTATCATCATACTATTTTTCACAGTTAGCTAACTGAATAAGGATTTTTACATGGGCGTGTAGTGATAGGACAAGGGTTAACGGCTTTAAGTTGAAATAGGGTAGATTTAGGTTAGATATAAGATAGAAATTCTTCATTATGAGGGTGGTGAGGCACTGGAACAGATTGCCCAGAGAAGCTGTTGTTCCCCATCCCTGGAGGCGTTCAAGGCCATGTTGGATGGGGCTTTGAGCAACACGGTCTAGTGTTAGATGTCTCTGCCCATGGCAGAGGGGATGGAACTAGATGATCTTGAAGGTCCCTTCCAACCCAAACCATTCTATGATGTTATGATTTGAAGACTGAAGAGTGTTTATGCAGTGCTTCCCTATCCTGTGGTAGACAGAACAGTTTCACATATCTTTCAAAGTATGTCTGACCACCCGTAGACCAATGTTAGGTTAGAAAAAGAGGAAGATGGGGCGCTGACCATATACATGTTGAACCGAATGAGCAGATGTTTTATCGCTTAGGAAGGAGGGGAACCTCTTTTCTAAACCTGTGTCAAGTCACCCAGAAAACAAAACTTGGATTTAGAATTTATTGTATTCTTGAAAGATACTGTATTTCTTGCATAGTAAGTACTTAGTGGGTCTTTGTCAAGTACAGCAGCAAAGTGGAAGAGTCAAGACTTCATGGGAACCTAATGGGGCTCATGAAAATATATTCTATTGAAATGTAGAGAAGTCCCAAGTATTACACCCAGCAAAAAGGCAGGTTAATTGAATAAGCAGTGATTCACATCATTGAAGGACATGGCCTGTGAAATTAAATATTTGTAATTGGATTCAATATGAAACATTTACCGAGTTACACAATGACCACAGACTTGCAAAAAATCATGAAGGTTGGCATATATATTGGAGTAAAACAGAAATATTATATTTTTTTGTGGAATTCAACTTGGAACTTTCAATGATTCCTACAAGTGAAATCTTTGCACTACAAATTTACTGTGTAAGCCTGGAAGACTGATGATGCAGTCATACTTGTATCCTCATATTCATGCCTAAGGTATGAAACTTTTATTTCAGAAATGGAACAATTTCTTCTTCTCTGCTTTGGGCTTTATTTCTTTTTTTATTTTGTCTTCCTGTGTATTGCACGCCAATTTCTTGTTTGTTTAGGGATTTTTTTTGTAAACTGTCCATGATAACTTTTTCATTCTAGAATTGTATTGACATTGGAATTTTCACTCAGCTTCACAACAAAATGTGTCTGAAGTTTTAAATGAACAGCTCTCCTCATAAATTCAGTTGCTCTACAATGTTAAGAAAACTAGTAGTGATTCATTGCCCTTTTCTATACAAAGGCAATGCAATTCACAGAGATGTATTTCTTGTTTTCTTAATTTTCTCCCCGATTTGCTTAACTGGAGATTGAAACGGTCTGGTTTTCACTTTAAGCCATTTTATCTTATTATACTTATAAGTGGACTGAGAATTCTCTATTAACAACATTCTTTTCCTATTTAAATACTTACACATTATGATTAGATCTCTTCTTACTGTTGTTAGGATAAACAGATTTATTCTTAATTCTTTCACTGTAATGCACATTTTCCAGTCTTGTAATCAATCTCACGCTTCTGCTTTGAACTTTCTCCAACAGATCAACATCTTTCTAAAACTCCAAAAAGTGGATAAAGCTTTGCAGTTGCGGTTGTCTGATTGCCAAATACAAAGGTAATGTATCCTTCCTAGCTGATAGTCCTCTATTTAAACATCCAAGGATTTCCTTAGCCTTTTCAGCTATAGATCTGTAGTGAGAGCTCATGTTTGGCTCATTATCTATCATAACCTTTCTAATCCCTGCCAGAACCCTTGCCTCCCTGGGTAGTTTTCTCGCTTTACAGCCCATCATATTAAGATACTTGTATATTTGTGCCCACATTGTCAAGCTGTCTGGATTACTCTGTTTTGGTTGTGCTCCCACCCCCACCCCTCCCCTTCCCTTCCTCTTTACTTGTTTCTTTTGTAATCCATTTGTCAACTAATAACTTTAGCAGCAAGAATATATCAGATTTTACTCCAGTAAAGGAATTAGCATAGTATATAAACGGATCCCTTTAAATCCCCAGGGAGTGCACCTGTTTCAGAATGATTCCCTATTAACAATTAATTTTTGAAACATATCAGCCAGTTCTTAATCCTTCTAATATACACCATGTTGGTTTTGTATCAAATGACATAATTATGGGAAAAGCACAGGATATGAGTTATATAGGAAGGAGAGTGTGAATGTATTGGTCTTTTTTTTTTTTTTTCCCCACACATAAAACATTTGTTACTCTTTATCAATTAGTGAAAGAAGCATCTGGGAAAAATCACCCAAAGTCACACCATGTGTGGCACACAGATTTATTCTCCTAGTTCGTTTGTGGCTTAAAGATTTGTGATAGCAGTTTTACATGACCCAGGGTGAACCTCCATTAAATGATTTCCTGGAGGAGTAATTAAAAGGAAATGATTTGCTTTTCTGGTCTCTGCTTGGAGTTTACCTTAAGTCTCAAAGGTAAAATGAATAAAAGTGGAAGAAAAATATGCAAAGCTAAAAATAACACAAAATCACACATTTTCTTTAGTGTTTGGTGCGTGTATAATTTTATGTGATGGAATTAACCAGTACTATAGTTAAACTCATTCAAACCCCATCGGAATATTTGGCAAAGAGCACAAAACAGTTTCTAAGCCTAGTATATCTTTTGTTTAGTTTTGTTTTAGGTTTTTTTTTCATATCTTGACCTTCCAACTTAACATGAATAGTGCCATTGTATCAGAGTAAAATACTACTATAACTTTAAATACTATCTCTTTTTATGGCATCTTCACTCAAACAGAACTTATTTTTGTTTCCAGAAGCAGTTCAAGTACATTGTTGTTCTGTAGACTTTTTACTAGATTCTGGGAAATTATCTTTATTTGCTTTCATTTAGCCGGTGCACCTCACTTGCTACATCTCCTTCTATGTGAGGAGAATTGTAGTCTATTTGACTATATGTGTGCGTACATGTGTGTTTCCTTTCTCCCATATTCTGCGCTCTGACTGCGGTCTATTATCTGGAGGGAAACTTTAGAAGCTATATCATAGTTCAGGAAGCAGGAACTGGCTTTTGATAAAAGGCTTCCTTTTTCTCCTCCACAATACATCTGGGGCCTTTCACAGTTGATTACTGTAATATCAGCTTAATGCAGCATTGACATACAACTGAGAACTTTAACAACATTTTAAAGCTGGAAAGAAAAATTTGCTAGCAGCAGGGATATTAATTAGCAAAAGGTGGCCTGCTTTGGTTAATCGCTAGTCCAAAAGTCCCCTAAGCTTGTCACTCTTTATCAACTTTTTGGAGGTTTGCTTAGAAAATGGTTTAAAAGCCAGAAAAGCAGCTTGCCGGAAAGACATGCTGCTGTTGCAGACCAAGTTTTGCCTGAAACTCCAGATGAATCATATGGGCACAAATTCCAAAGGATTGAAGAGATCTTTCATATTTCTTTTTCCACACAAAAATGAATATATTTACAAGGCAAGGTTCAAACTGCTGATTTTAATCAATGGAAAATTTTATATTCACTATTAATAAACATAGTCCCTTAAAGTAAATTAAAACTGGGTGAAGTATGATGTCTAGAAAAGAGAGACAGAAAATAGAAAATATACTTTTTGCTTTAAATTCTCACAATGTTTTTGTATTTTTACTTTTTGCTGAAAAACTAGAAGTATGGGTTTTTTTTAGTTATGCATACCCCATCTTTTTGACAAAATTGAAGAAAATATTCCCATTACTATTAAAAAAATTTTATCAATAAAAAAATTCTTATAAAATTAAGTTAATCTGGAATTCCTGCAAACAGTTTGTGATCAACTTATCAGCCTTCTTTTTGCAGTTTGAGACTATGCCATTTGAATTTTTTCTGAAACATGCAAATCTGTGGAGATTTCTGTGTATCACCCTCGTTCAGGATTGAAAATCATATGCTAAATCATACAAGTCGGTCACCAGTCCCTGGGATTAGGGAACTAACATGTTTGATTTTTACCTGTAATTGTATATATAAGCATAAAGATTTTTTCTAACCCTGAAAAAAATCATGCCTGAATTAGTCACCAAATAACTTATATATGTCCAAGTAAGCTTTAATACATAATAGATAAACAGTTGGTGTTAAAACTAATTTGAAGTATATAAAATCAAGTGTTAGAAAAAGGAATGAGGTGTTCAATGTACAATGCAGTAAACTCAGGCTTAGTATCACAAATATTACTTATTACGTTGAAATGGACTAGAGAATAAGCCAAAGAAAATGGTTGGCACTTTTTCTTTTGTGAGAAAATACACATTGTAGAACAACAGTCAATTGGCAGCAGATTTAAGAATGAGTTGCATAAGCTTCAACTCCATGCCTGCTTCAAGGGGACTACACACGGATAACGTCAAGTGTGTGTTCAAGTGCTTTCTTGAATCAGGTCAGAACATTCTGTTCATGCAAGCTTGTGTCTTGCCTCATTAAAAGGGACATGACTACAGTTAATTAGTAAAAGACTACTGGATGTCAACAAGAGGAATATTTTTATGCCATGTTTGTCCCTTTGGTATGTACAGAGAGTAGAGAAAGATCTTTCCAATTCCCTTGAATTCCCAAAGAGTGATTAATTAATAATTACATTAACTCACCTCTCACTGTTTAGGCAGTATTTCTGAACTGGTGAAGTTTGTTAGAAAATCAGGCTTTCTGTTTTAAGAACAACTATGCTTGCTTCAAAATTTTGCTTTCTTATAAATTAAACCAAATATAATGAAACTCCTTGTAAACCAGAACTTCTGTTAAAGAGGAAGAAAAAAAAAAAAAAAAAGACTTCGAAAACAGTGTTGGAAATATACACTGTAATAACCTAATTCCAACCTGAAGCCCACATTCCAGCTGGTTTTACTTTCCTGTTCATTGGCAGTGGTGAATCTGACAAGAGTCTACGTTGAGTTTTTTCCAGAGTTCACAGTAGGTGGATCAAGGAAACACTGTTACACAGATTTCCTCCATTTTTCTAAGTCAGCTCTCTGCCAGGTTTAGTTTACAGCCATGAACTCACAAACTCATTGGAAAAGAGAGGATGTCACTGTAAATTCCAAAGTCATGTGTGTTGCCATGTGATGCCAAGACTTATTGCAAGGGCAAAATTTTGCATGACTGTACAGAAGGTTAGGAACTTTCATAATAAACTGAGATTCTCTATATGCATACTGTTGATTTTCTTTCAAAATTTTAAATTTTGAGCAATAAACTGAAAAGTTTGTGCCCCAAGATTAAAAACATCTGTATTTGTAATGTGTTGAACAATGAAAAGAGTAGTCTATGTCAATATTAGCATGAAAAATTAAAAGATCAGTTATATCTGTGAGCTGTAAATCACAGCTTTACAAGATACATTAAGTAATTAGGCCTATCAGTGGAAGACTGTTATCAATACTGTTTTCCCTATCTTCTTTCCTTTCTCACCCCACTCCTTGTATTAGCGCTGCAAATTGAGTAAAAAAAAACAAAAGAAGTCAAAAGCATCCTCCTTATGTTTGGATATACCAGTCTGGTAAGGTCAAATAGAAATAACATCAGAACACTTATGGTACTTACTAAAAAGAACCCCCAAACCCCCAGATCTTGTCATCTGCGGTTATACAGGAATGTGCACATGGGAAGATTACACATATATATATCTACATGTATGTAAGTACACCGGAATTATTCCAAATCTTTGTGTGTCCTCGTTTACTATAACTAATATGATATCACTGTAAGGTAAATAGCTGCACAGCTGCTTAGTCTGCTGATAGCAAACTTTGTGGGCCTGATTTACTCTTGCCAAGTACTGTAGATTATTACTTCAAAGTTGACTGAAGTGAGGGTGCACAATGCTGAAATATGATAAGGTAGCACTTTCAAACACCTTTGCAGTCATTTTATAAAACCTTAAGTGATGAGCACTGGCAAAAGACCCCTTTTATTCATTTTACCAGATATTTGCAAGATTTGTTATTCAGATAGTCTTTGATAGCATTTTAACTCCTTGCTCATTTCAAAGCCTATAAGTTTTTCCCCCTTAAAATTTTATTCCCCCTTGCTGTTTGCAATGTATTTCCTGCAAATTTCTAAAAAGCTGCAATGATAACCAAAGAGTAACACAACCAAAATGTTTATGAAAAACTGATAAACCTCTGTCCAGCACCGTTTTTCTTGCCTTTTTAGTTTTTTGTTTTTTTTTTTTTAAGAAATAATTGCAGATAAAAATACGTGGTTTAAAGAAATTCCAGGTCATAAAGTAATTTTGTACTTTTCTTTCAAATGATCCTATTTCAAAGTCTGTGTCTGAATTTCAGAACTGGTGGATAAGAAATACAGCTAATTTGCCCGCGTATGTCTGTGTGCAACAATTTCAAGTGCTGTTTGAAAACAGTCTTGAGTTTAGGTGCAAGATTATTTTTATGTCTGTGGATACTGTCTCTATCAAGCTACGCGTGCAAGATGCTATCTGTTAGAGCAAAGCAAAAAGTACATTTTTTGTGCAAATAAATATAAACAATTTTAATTTAAAAACTCTGCACTACATTTTTCATCTTTATTGCAGGATTACTGTATGTCTGACAAAGCAGATGGAAGTAGGCTGGTTTTCCTTCTTACTTTAGACTAAATGCTACCTTAATTGGCAGGTCTTATTGGATGCAGAGTTCCTCTTATTTTAGGGTCTTTCTTCTAACTTGTTTTAACCAGTTTTTAGAGCCATATGAACTGATTCTGATTTTCCGATATTTGGGAACATATGCAATAACATGCTTCATTTATTTCAGCTTCTGTTTCTCCCTTTGTAAGAATCAATAGAGAGTTATACTTACTACAGAAGGAAAGACTGGATGTGTCAGGGAGAGGAGGCAGTTAACCTGTTTGTTGGAGCTTTCTGTGTCTGGCTAAGCAAAACAAGTACGTAACACACTAGAAGGGTCTTTCATGCCGTAAAGTTTTTAAACTGTGAATCCTGTTTCTGGCTTCTTTTATAGTACAATCTTCAAAGGAATAGTTTCTTTTGATTGTCATTGATGTGCCTTATGCCAAGAAACTAATTACTCAAAGAATAGGAGGTAGTAAACACAAAAGGAAATTTCACAGGAGTCACAGGAACTTTGAAAATGCAAGCGGCATTATATATCTTCCCCTGAGTTTGGGTGCCTGAGTGCATAAAAATCCAAGCTTTTCTTATCTCAGACTTCAGTTCATGTCTCTGAGGCATAATTTGTGGTTTACACTCAGTTTCTAAAGGATTTTATTTCACCTCTGCAGCTGAGGAAAAACAGAATTTGACTGAATTGCTAGTAATCCCTAGAGAAAGTGATCATTCTGCATTAGGTCAAGATTATTAGAGAGGTATTCATTAAAGTCCCAGATGAGCAAAGCATTTAAGCTTATGCTTAAGTGCATCACTGTTCTGCAGAGCACTCGCTGTGGCATTTAGACATATGTCTAAAGTTAAAAGCTTAAGCACTTTATTGAATGTATGGTGCCTGCTAAATTGGTGGCTACGTTGTCTGAAATGGTTTTTGCCTCAAATACCTGTGAAAGGTAATGCCAGTCTTTCTAGTTTGTTATCCCGCTATTGTGTGGACTGCAAAATTGCTAATGCAGTAATACTTTACTCTCAAAAAGACTCTTTCTTTCTTCATCAACTGCAAAATAAAAATACAGCCAGGCTTTAAGACCTCTGTCTTATACTTCTCTTTCCCTGGAATGGAATTCCTATCTTATTTCTATCTGTCTCTTAGAGTTCCTGAACTTATATGATACTGAAATGGAATAGGCTGATAAAGTCCTTCAGAAGACAGGATGCTCCTTCAAAATATCTAAATAAAGTCCATCTCAGCAATGGCATATTTCTGACCTTTCTGGCAAAAACATCAATCCATCATTTAAAATGAATCACATAAAAGAATCATTGTGATAACTGTCCACCGTATATTTTATTTAAATCAAATTTTTTACAAACCACTGGATTTGTATAACTAATATAATTCATGGAAACAGCTTCATCAGAGCCATGCTTCTTTTAAGTAATATATTATCAAGGCAAACAGAATGTGAAACAGTTGCAATTTGAGGTCTGTGAATGGTAAGGATTTATGTGACAAAAAAATTGTACAAACTTTATATCATTTTTCCTGAATTAGCATTCATAGACCTATGTCTTTAACCTTTATGTCATTTCATAAATGGTTTGTTGTCATTTTTTAAGGATATTGGTCCATAAAAAATTGCTATATCAAGGTTCTTTGATTTCTCTCTGAAGTTTTTATGTAGAAGTCAAAGAATATAGGAAGCTTAGTAACCTATTTAAGATAAAAGTACATCTAGTTGAAGGGTTAGATGTGATCTGTGTAAGTGCACATGAGAGATACAATATAACCAGGGTGAACAGAAATTCAATGTTAATGAAGGTTTTGCACATTATGGGAAAAATTCAATGAAGTGGCATGTTTAAGCAGTCTAAACTTGGAACAAGAACATTACTTTCAATAAGCCATTTCTGAATAAAAGCATTAGAAGAGAAAAATATTCTGAGTCTGCCATATATCTTCCTTTACACCATTTCCCGCTATTCCCACCACCGCTCAATAACTGTAACAAACACTTCCAGGCCTGCCCTTCTTCACGTTTACCAGTAGAAAGACACTCTCACATTTGGCATCAGCTTAATTGTGCGTCAGTTTCTCAGATCAAGGTGGTTACAGCTAAAGCATTTTTAGAACTGTAAAACACTGTACTTGCAGACCATCTGCACCTCCTGAAATTATATAAATTTATGCCAAATTAATGAAACTGGCTGGAATTTACTTTAAAGAGACCAAATCATTTTCTTGTGACATTTTCTAAATTGCAGAGTTTTATCTCTAAATGTTTTGGAGTTACACACTTTCTCTGTTTTTACAAATTTACTTGGTGGTATGATGATTTATTCTGAATTTAGGGAAACATTTAATTAGACCTGAAAAGTAAACTTGGGAAAGGAGGATACTTTTTGTTCTACTGCAAAGAATAAAACCTGTAGCCTAAAACTAACCTTGATATGATTAAAAAAATTATTTCAATTGTTTTTGCTTAGTGATGAAACAAATCATCAGCTACTCTCCACATGCGCATCTGTAATCTTATGTCTCACGAGGGACTTGTCGGTAGTGGGCTTTGTGTGAGATGTGGTTTGGGATTTACATGATGTTGATCTTACTTCTAAAGTAACATATTTCCTCATAAGTTTCCACCTGTTTCTGCAATTTCAAAGTTTTGGAAGAGTTGGCAGATTGAATTGGATGTAGGTGACCAGGCGCTGGCAGGGGGCAGGCGGGGAGGCTACAGAGCTACTCTCTGTGAGGAGAGACTGCCTGGTGCTGGACACAGCTGGCTCCAGCCACCTCCAGAGGACCCACCATGGGGCACAGCTGAGCCTGTCAGCCAAGATAGTGATGCCTCTGGAAAAAGGGATTTAAGAAAGTGCAAAACCAACAGAAAGCAGAGAGGGGAAAGGAAAAAGTGTGAGAAACAACCCTGCAGACACAAAGGTCAGAGAGGGGGAGGAGGTGCTCCAAGTGCTGGAGCAGATATCCACCCTGCAGCTCGTGGAGGACCCCATGCTGGAACAGGTGGATGTAACATGAAGGAAGCTGCAGACCCCATGAAGGAGCAGGCTTCCAACAAGAGCTGCAGCCTGTGGAGACAAGCCCACACAGAAACCAAGGGGAAGTGCAAGGAGGAAGGTGAGGCAGAGAAGAGCTGTTATGAACTGACCACAATCCCCATTCTTTTTCCCCTGTGATGCTCAGGTTGCGGGGGGAGGTAGAGTATCTGGGAGTGAAGCTGAGTCTGGGGAAAAGGGGTGGTGGTGGCGGAAGAGTTTTGTTTTAATGTTTGTCTTTGTTTCTCACCATTCAAAACTATCTTAATTGTCAATAAATTAAATTAATTTTCTGCAAGTTCACTTTGTTTTGCCTGCGACAGTTACTGGTAAGTGATCTCCCTGTCTTTACCTTGACCCATAAGCGTTTTCATTCTATCTTCTATCCCTTTCCTGTTGAGGAGATGGAGTGGGAGAGTAGCTGGTTCGGCATCTGGTTGTGTTCCAAGATCAGCCCACCACACAGATGAAGTTTGTTGTGACCTTTCTACATTACATTTAAGACTAAGAAATGAAATCTTATGTCTGTCTTGGCCATCCCGCTCGCTACTATTTTTTCTCTTTCTGGTTGTCCCTGTGGAGAGTCAATTATGAGAACCATAACTAAGCCCTACACAGAATATTCCAAAACACAACTACTGTCTGGATCTTTTTCCTAGTGTCATTAATTTATTATTGACCATTGCATTTCATGCTCTGATTAGTTAGATAAAACAAAGTTAAGGTTAAATTCAGTGGATATATTTATCCTTCCAGTGATTATTTCTATCCCGTTCCCAGAGGAACAAAAATCTGTTAAAGAAATCAACTCTATCTGAAGTATAGTTTTATAAGATGCAATGATTCTTTAATTTAGCCATCATATCCAATTATGTTTATATCAAATCACACAATTAGTGATAAAACACTAAGGTTTAAGGCAAAGTATTTAAAATTGATGACAACTGTAATTTTTTAATAACTACAAAGACCCAATTATGCTGCTAAAACAATTACAATCAGGTACCAATCCTAATATCTGTACCAGATGCTCTTAAGTCTTGCTCTCCTTTGGATATAAAGCTGAACTATGTGAATACTTGAAAACCAAGGAACAACTTCTTGTCACAATATAGTTTCCTGGACACAAAATTTGTTTTAGAGAACAGCATTGCTCAACATATAGTAAGTGAGAAAATTAATCATTAAAAAGTTGTGACAGAGTTTAATCATGACAGATTAAACTAAGCAGACAAGTCTGTAACACTAAGTCAAAACCAGGTGTGATAGATGGCATCATTTTGGATGGTATAATTTTCTTATTTGTTCCCTAATTACCTCCTCTAACTATGTTTTCTTTTGTTAAAAATCTGGGAGTAGTAGACAGAAATGTGTTTCGCAGAGCCAACGTGAGTTTTTTGGGGAGGGCAGTGACTGCACTTTCCCAAAGTGGGATGAGTACCTGGACCTGGGAGAAGAGTCCAGGGAAAAGGAGAGGTCAGGTAAGAATGAGGTTATAAGGGACAGAAAGGTAGCAGCAGCAAAGCTTGGGAGGCTCCTCAAAAGAGCATGGGTTGGACATGCATCCAAGACTCACAGATAATGAAAAAAATTAAACTTTTTCTAGGTATGCAAGAAGAAGTACTGTAGTCCAGGAGGCCATTAGAAAGGGGTTGGAAAGAAACCAAGACTGGGGAAGAGAACATGCCTTACCTACAAAGACATCCAACAGACACAGATGAATCTTACAAAAATTCTCAAATACATGATGTTTCGGGTATGTTCACAGTAAAGACTTTCTGAGATAGATCAAAGATCTTCAAATAGCATAAAAACTCTGAAACTTCAGAGTTAGGGCTGACTTGCAGTTCCTTCACATCGTGTCAAGCAAATAACCTCAAATAACCAACTTCATTCAGGAAAAGTAGATGATGATATTCCTTGTATTTTATAGAAGATGTCACAGTTATCATTTCTTAATCATTGAGAAGGAAATAATATCATCCATACACTTGCTGACATTCTCTGACTTACTGGATGAAAACAAATCATAGAAAAGCTTTTACTGACATGAAGTGTTACTGTGCTTCATCTGTAAATCTACCCATCTGCTTGACACTCATTCTAACTTCTTTTCTGATTTCTTTATATTTGTATTTATCCTCTTTATGAAAAAAAAAAAAGGAACCTGAGATATGCTATGAAGTAATTTCCCAACACAGCACAGTGTGATTCAGCCATTAAACCACCTTCTCTTCATATACGTACTTCTGCTGGCCTCATAAATGGCAGCCAAAGACATTCGCAAAACTTTGTGAATTCCTGGAAAATATCCAAGTCATTTCTTGATTCAAGCTGCTGGCCGATATTCTCCTTGAGTTCAGCAAACAAAACCAAACAATGAAGTGAAAGTATGGTGAAAAGTCTAGAGAGAATATAGTGAGTTATGAATTTTAGACTGCATTTATCACACTTTTTCATTTCTTTTAAGTGTGCATTTAAGAAAACTGATTAGTTTATTCTTTATAAAACTTTCCTTGGACTATTCTATCAGCCATTTCCTATATCTGTAATTTCCATCAACTATTTTTTTACTTAGGTGACGTACAGTCCTTAGAAAGAAAGAATGCTGTTCTGATGAAGAGACTGGGAAAGGGAACTGGATTTTGTTCTTGGCTCAGCTAATGGCTTTTCCTATGGTACCAGGTAAGTTACTTAAGGTGAGATTCAGGAAAACACTTAAACTCATAAACCACAATGCCAGTATCTATTCTTAGCAGAGAAACACAGTAATTTTCTCTAGTCCACTTAGGCACCTCAGGTATTGTGAATACCTAGATTTAAGTGTAAGAAGTTATTCAATAAGCATACTTAGAAACGTTCCCGATTCACTTTTTTTTGTGCTGAGTATTCAGGTGACAATTTTTTTTTCTCAAGGCTTTCTGGAATTCAAAGACAAGGTTCTCTATTGTTATATACTCAAAAAATTATCTAAACCTCTTTTAAAACTAGCACTCACTGATCACACAGAGTTAAGCTCAAAACAATGAGCTTATGCTCCTTATTTTCCCATTGAATTACAGGTGAGAGCTCTCTCTCCTTCAGCAAGGGAAAAACCTGGATCCCGGGCCTTCTGCAGCCTCCAGGAACTGCAATCATAACTCTCACTTCACAAGGTGGCCTAGATACCATGCAGAAGGTTAACCTCAATCAACACCCTCTTCCCACCTGCTTACTGAAGCTAGGGCATGGGACAGTCAGAACGTCCCCAGAGAGAAACCATGGAGCTGATCTGGGAGTAATACGCTAACACAAAAGCAGTCCTGTGATTTGGGTTTAAAGTTCAGACCTGTTCTGTGTTAGGTCAATAGTCATTTTTTTTAACTCATTCTCTTCGCCTCCAGCATGGAGGGAACATTTCCATGCCTGTTTAAAGTACTGAACTAGTTCATGTCTTTCAAATAGATGTGTCTTTGAAGCCTATTGACTTTTTGAAAACTTCTACTATTCATAACATTTTAATGACAATTTTATTTACTTCTTTTTTTCTTTCAAATTGACAGACCATTATGTGGTCTCTGTTTTTCATTTATACGGGACTTTTAAAAATGAAAAACATCAGTGATGGTTTCAGGTGGGTTTGGGTTTTCTGTTTTTTCCTTGAACTGGAAACAACTTTGACATCTGGAGGTTTTTATTATAGAAAACCCAGGCGGTTCTGACTCCATATTGTGTTCCCCTAGCACCAGTCATTTTTCATTCCGACCTTCCCGATCATACCTTGTGGCAATAATTTATATTAATTGGTTCTCTGTCATTTCTTATGTCTAAGATACAGTAACCTATGATTATAGGATTACAAAATATTTTTATCCCAGTTATATATATGTTCATCCGTACACCTTTGACTCAGTGTCATGTCTTTTTGAAATTTCTGAGTAGTACCTCACTGACATTGACAACTAGATGTAAATTTTGCTGTCTGTGATTCAAAACGGTATAGCAAACAGTTATCTCTGCCATCTGTCCTGAATGTAGGATGAAAGTATGGCATGGTTAGGCTGCTGTAACCATCAGAATAAGTTTAGCCTGATGGCTCATGGACAACACAGGTGCGTGAGTGAAATTGGAATATATTGAGAAACGGTGATGCAAACAACAGAAGGAAGATCATTACAGCCATCTTTTCTGAAAGAGCCGTGTTGATCTTTCTGTTGGCAGCTAGTTTACATACTGAATAGCAATATATATGAGTGAATTATTCTTCAGTGAATGAGGCCCCCAAGCAACATAGGATTTAAAGTAAAAGATTAACAGGGTTGCTGCTTTTTGTACCAATTACCAGGAGAGTAAGAGATAACGCTCTTACCAGCAGTTCATTGTTAACTTATAGAGAAAACTGGCATGGTTACACTAAAGGATTATCTGATCAGAAGGATATTGGTTTGCATTAGTCATGTAGTGCAATTCATTTTAGATGAATACCAGTTTCATTCCAATCACCTTTATGACAGATATTGTAAGTCCTTAGAGAAAAAGAAAGACTTATTAAGCTAGTAAAATATGTCTGATGTGCAGGCATCTTATTACTTCAGTATTAACATAACACAGTGGTAGCTATTTGTCCTTCCTCTCAATGGTGAGAGGTGAGATTTTAGATTAAAAATGAGATAATCTGAAGGCTAACTGCTCCCCATTAGGCTAAGTCTTTTTCTACTCTGCTGCAAACTATGCCATGTTGCCACAGTTTGCAGCAGTTGGCTGCATAATGAGCTAATGCAGATTTAAACTGGAAGAAAAGTATGTGCTTTTCCCAGTTTTCTGCAAGGCTAGACCACTGCTATATGGTTGGTATCACTGAAGAGCAAAATAAGTGCAAAAAGCACAGGTGAAGTGACTGGTCAGATGCAGAACTCCGTGTTACGTTGCTGGGTACCCATCCTGGGGAGTGGGAAGCTTCATTCTGCTTGTAGTGTAGTGATTCTGACGTTATTTGTTCTCAGTTCTGATAGTCTAATAAAACACTACACTTCATTAAGAATGAGTGACTTCGTTGAGAGCTTTTATAAGAAAATGTAAGGCTTACGCATTGGTTTGATGGTACAACAAATCTGGCTGTAGGGCTGTCTGCACTAGATGAAAACCATTGCAGTTCCAGTACAAACTTTTTTTGTTTGTTCAAGTTGGTTCAAATAATTTTGTCCGTTAACTTTATATAAGAAAGCTTTACTCTGGATCAAGCACTACTTGACCAGGCCACTCTCTGTCAGGTTATTTTTTGTCTGTTGTCTCATGGCCAGCAAAAAAAACAATGTAAACTCCCTAGTGTGTACTCTGGTAATTTGACAGACTTGTGAGTTTGTTCTTTACTGCCTCCTTATCAAGTTGTCTGTTAGTGGTTCCTATTATATTGGACAGTATAACGACAACTCATAAAATCTTGCAGTTTAGTTTTATCCAAAAAAAATACAGTCTGTACACTCCCAGGTTTCTTTACAAGGTGAACCCAGAATTCAAGGACCTGAAACGCAAAGAAAACCACCAGTTATCAGGAGACTTCAGATGAACAGTACTGACTTTTGTTGTGTCAGACTATAATTCAATATGAAGACTGTTATTTGTTACTGTGACAAACTTAGGTGTACACATGTTTTTATGTACCCTTCAAAGGCACAAGAACACATTAAACTACTTACGCTTGTGACCGTCTGGAGAATGTCCACAGATTTTCAAATTTTTTTTCAGACTTACATTACAGTATTTAAGAACACATATTTGCCCTTTATTCCTTGCCTCAAGGATCCCATAATGAAATTCACACAAATGCGATAGATGAGGAAAAGAAAGAGAAGATGAGGAAACTTTCTCTAGCTGATCTCCATGAAACATCCATATCTTATGGAAGTACATGAAAGGAGGATTTTAGCAGATGAAGTAGAAAACAGTTCCAAAAGATAAATAGATACACATCCATTCAAAATTATATAATTGGCTTTAATATATTGGACTCAGGCTTTGGTTCCTCCTTTTTTTCATTCCTTTTGATGATGAGACAAAATGTAAGAGAAGCAAAGTTTGAAGAAAGAGAAAGTTTCTCTTGGTGACATTGCTAGATAAACTTGTAGGCATGTTCATTGTGTACCAAAGGTAATGCTTAAGTTACCCGCATACCTGTTTGGCTACTAGCTTTGAACATGTTCCCAAATGTTAGTGCTTTGGCTTAAGTGGTGAATGAGCCAGCTCTCTTCCTTGCAGGATGAAATTGGCTCCAATCTCAAATACAGCTAAAACGAAGCATGCATGCAATCAAGAGGACAATATTCCTAAAGGTCTGTCCTTTAAAAAGAAATAAAAATCAGTGGATCTGACTGAAGAAATTACAGTTCCCTACAGTTTCCCTTAAGTGTCATAACCTTCGCTATAATGCTGCCACTATGAAACATAAACTTTCCCAAATGTCCTCTTAGACTGACTACCTGTTAGCTCAGTAGGACAATGGAATCCCAGATTGAGATTTTATAACCAAAGAGGCAGTGTGTGATACTGGTCCATATAATGAGTATCCACTTCTGAAATACTGTTCTTGATGTCATTTATATTTAGTGGTAGGAAGAGGCATCTGTATGGTATAATTAATGTCAACCTATTGAAAATAGCTGAAACTGGTCAAAGGCATTGTGCCCTTCGAGCATGTCTCCTTGACGAGGAAGGACTTTGGATATTCTGATCAAAATTCAGGTATCTACAATACATACGGGCATCTAAAATAAGATGTAATATTCTCACTTTAATAATCATATTCCAGGTCAGGTTTTCACCATTTGATGTGGGGACAAGAATTTGGTACTTCTAGCCAAAGTTGCGTATATCTTCAGACAAGACAGGACAAACACTGCATACCCAAACTTAATTTCTGATATTTCATAATATGAAGAGCTCTAAATCAGCTGCATTTTAACAAGGCTATATTTTCAAGTTAAAAATCTCAGCATCTGCTGTAGTTTCAGGTGCCTGGCACCTAGATCTGTTATGGTATCTTTTCTGTCATGACATTCATTGGGTATACTCATCTTTCCATCTGAATGAACTCTTACACATTCTTTGTACATGTCAGGCAACTAGGAGAAGCAAAAAGAGAGGAAATGCCCTTGGGGTTGAAGTGAAGCTCTGGCAGAGCTGCTGAAGTTTGCAGTTCATGATGACACAATAAAATTAGAGGCCTGCATTTTCCACACCGATGAGGCAGCAAGAACATTGTGCTGCATATCTGTCAGTAGGCACCAAGCAGCTGTGACACGTTGATCATGAGAACGAGAAGTTGAGCTGACTGCAAAACACAGAGGAAGAGTTATCTTTTTTCCCTTTTATTAATGAAAAGGGAATAGACAGTGCTTTGTAGCCATCTGATACCTCCCAACCCTCCTGGGAGAACATAGCAATAGTGCCCTATCAGTCTACCCAGTATTAAACAGTGACTCAGAGAACCTTGGTCCATAAAAATCCTTTTATTGACATAGCTGCTCTCCCACGTCTATGTTTGTTTAGCTATGCTCTGCGCTGGCATTCCAAATCTCTTCTAATAGTTCAACACTTTTCCTCTGCATTCATGAAAGAAAGGAGCTTCTTCAAGCCTCTATTCTTTTTGTTGCTTGCTCAGTCCACCTCTTACATGAGGTCAGGAAACAGCTGAACCATTTGTTCTGGCATGCAGAGCAAGCTTTCCGAGAGTACGACCTGCAACTCCCGACTTCTGCGAATAGCAAGCATTGACTTGTTCATGCGGGCAAGCAGGCAGGATTCCTCTCTTATTCTAGGTAATGGAAAAAATGAATAAAAGATAGAACTGCAATAAAAAGGTAGGAAAAAAGCCAAATGAGACAAATTATAATAACGTAGGGCCTAAATTAGCTATAAAAGTTTTACAAGAGCAATAGCTGCCCCTCACCCCTTCAAGAATGGAAGGCATAGAGTTTCAGCATGAATTCTTTTCACATTGGAGTTTAAGATTACATATAAACCATCTTCTCATAAAATATATATTTAGTAGATCTGTGCTGGAATACTTCTGGTGAATAGGTAACAGGGGAAAGATTGTACAAATGCTTAAACAGGGCACTTAGAACTTGCCCTGGGACTTTCAAGAAATAAATCATCACAACTATATATTTATCTATGCAGACACCCAACCTTAATTCAGAAACTAAATTGGTGGAACACAAACATCTTTCATATTGAAAATTATAATATGGAATAGGAAGCTACAAATTATGTCACATCCACTTTACATCAAGGATTATGATATGGAAGCTCATTGTACTTGAGTGTGATTTCATTATATAGTCTGATAAAATAAGTGCATAGTAATCTGCTCTTGATAAACCAGTAACACTTTATTTTTACCAAAACCATAAATGAAAATATCATCTTATTAAAGTGATTATCCGTTTATGCATGGATTTGTTACACAACAGGCAAGTTTGGCATCAGAATAATCTGTTGACTTTAAATTTCTGAGAGCCAGACTTATAGCTGGCTCTGGGGCAATCTTCTTATGTACCTAGGGCACTTTCTTGTGGTCAGTCCCATCACTCTGTACAACTGTTCCAGCTATCTTTGTGTGATAACATTACATAGAAAAAAACATTTTTCACCTTCCTTAGTGACTTCTGCTATAAACTGCTTGAAATATCTACCTAGGTTCGACTTGACCTCAGTAAATACTGCTTAGAAAGTCAGATGGAGAGTGCTACTGCTATGTTGTGCATTTGTGATGAAAACAGTGTTGATAACACACTGATGTTTCAGTTATTGCTGAACAGTGCTGACACAGCAACACAGCCTTTTCTGCTTCTCATGCTCCACTGCCAGTAGTCTGGGGGCCCACAAGAAGCTGGGAGGGGACACAGCCGGGACAGCTGCCCCCAACGGACCAAAGGGGTATTCCGTACTGTATGATGTCATCCTTAGCAATAAAAGCTGGGGGGGAAAGCAGGAAGGGGGGGATGTTTGCAGTTATGGCGATTGTCTTCCCAAGTAGCCATTACATGTGATGGAGCCCTGCTTTCCTGGAGATGGCTGAACACCTGCCTGCTGATGGGAAGCAGTGAATGAACTTCTTATTTTGCTTTGCTTACACACACAGATTTTACTTTACTGTCTTTCAGAGTTTTCTCACTTTTAATTCTTCATTTTCCCCATCATTATCTTGCCCATCCCACTGGGGGGAGGCGGAGAATGAATAAGTGGCTCTATGGGGCTGCACTGCTGGCCAGGGTTAAACCAAGACACCTACACATAAGCTCAGGTGTTATTTATCTATTTCTAAAGTAAAATTGTAAAAAATGTAATGGCACAATTGATATCTTCCAGTTCTGTATGAACAAGAGCAAAAGGATCCGGAAACATTATAAGTTCACAATAATTCTGTAGTTACTGTGAATAATATTCAATTCACGTGATGTCAGTGTCACCAGACCTGTGAAAGTCTTATGTATCATTTTTCCTATATACTGTAAATTAATCAAAATGATCATCTGTTCCAAAATCCATAGTAATTTTAAAATATCACTGAATATTAACGTAAAGTTAGCAGCTGTGTTCCTAAAATGCCTTCTGTTCTGAGACCCTGTGCTATGAGTTTTGTTTTTACTATTGCAACAGCGCCAAACTTATTCACCAGATTTTCACTCTAGACACCAGACTGGCAGACTGCAAGATCTCTTTCTCTGATTTATAGCTGCTCTCACTAACTTGCTAATTTCCTTAAAATTCTATTTGATAATCTAATTTGCATTTTCAAAGAGAAAAAAGAGTCATAAGAAGATGTCTGGATGCTTTCACTATTTTTTTTTTTTTATTTCATAGAGAGTGGGAGAGAATGTCACTGAAGTTTCAGCCTCAGAGTTATGCCAATTTGGCTTGTAAAAGATGCTTTTTTTTAAAAAAAAAAAAAAAATCCCTATAGCTTAACAGGGATTAATGCTGCTCCTCATAGTTATGGTCAGTTATGGATCGATGAAGAAAGCTAAGAGAGCTTAATCTACCTACCTAATCCTCTGCAGAACTGCTGTAAACTCACACCTAAAACATAAAAGCACTCTGTGTTTTGTACCTCAGCAGCCTCCCAACTCCTTGAAGCTACAGGCCAAGCTCAGTCAATTGTTTTCCCAAATGAGTCAAAGAACAGCTTCTGCTTAGTTTGTTACAGAACACTTTTTAACCTAGGGCTGACTGTTCAGGCTTAATTTCATATATTAAGACCACCAGGGACATGATGAGAAGGTAGCCGCAGTGGAGAATTAAGTTTGTTGTTTTAAAAGTAGCCCATTAAATGGCTGAATCGGGTAATACAGTTTCAACTGACAGCAACTCCTGAAACAGGAGGGAAAGTGTACTAGTGTGCAGCAGACTGCCCTTATGTGTGCTGCGATGTCACACTGCAAGAGCATGCCCTCGTCACATGAACTTTTATAAACAGCCTGTGCTGTGCTGTGACATAATATCTGAAAGCCTTCAACACAAAATCAATAAGATGTTTCTTGTGAACTTATAAATTAGCTAGTGTCTCCTTTTTTAGTCTCATAACTCTGTCTGGGTTTGGTTTCGATATGCAAATCTTAGTAGAGCTTTCCCAAAGCTGTGGGTATTCAGATCTAAGCTTTTCATTTGATCTCAAATCCATTTAAAAGTCTATTAAAATGTGTGTTACGAAGTTCAGTGATTAGGGGTTGTTCCTGCAAGACAGTGAATACTCTGACTTTGATTCACCAAAACACTTAAGTTTCTACATAACTTTAAGTATGACTAGTACCTTTGAAGTTCCAGAGAAATTAGATGTGCGTTTAGGTAGCTTATTGGGTCATATGCACAATTCTCAGTTCTTGCAGAGTCAAGCTTTATGACATAGATATATATACACACACACACACATACACACAGGTAAGAACATACACTCCTACTGCATTTAAAAAGTCAGTACTGTAACTTGATTTCATTTTACTGGTAAGACATTCTTGGTGTAATTCTACCGAGTGCAACAATGACTGCTATGCATAGACTAGTGTAGGTGTATTTATAATAAAGTCCAGAAATTGTTGAAATAATCTGCTAGCAATTGTTCACTTCTCACGCAATAACTCTAGCTAAACCTAAACAAAATGAATACTATATTTGAGAGCCTGAATTCAATACATTTCCCATGTCTGGATATAGGAAATGAAGTGAAATGATGTTTCTATCAAATCAAGACAATGTGTTGTATAAAACAATCCTGAAAAACAAGTCAAACCTACTGCAACAGAATGTGCACTGTACTGGTATCATACTAGGTTGCAGTTTATATTTTGGCAGTGACACTTTGAGGTTTTGCAAGTGTATCAAACGCTACGTTATAATGTTTATGTAAATTACTTTAGCTACACGTGTTTTCTGGCTCCTGCGAGGCCAGCTTCACAGCCTAGACACAATATTATTCAGCTTTTTTAAAGTCACTTATGCCATTCACGGTTGTCTTTTTGCTTACATGCTTAACTTTGTAAATGTGTACTATTAAAAAAAAAAATAAGTGAAGCAGGCATCTTTACATTTCAAGGAGTTTGATATCTATTTTTATTTAGCTAAATTTAATTTTCAGTCTCCAACTGTCTTTTCTTTTGTTTGTTTCTTCTTCTTCTTGATTTATCATAATTAATTAAATATCCATATTGATTTATATTTTAAAAAATCTACACAGTCTTTTCAAATGAAAATGAACTCATCTAACATTTGACAGTGATATGATCTTTCTCCTTGGGAATATCTATTCCTATATCAAACATTTTCAGCATAAACAGATGTGGATTTTATGTGAGATTTATATGATTTTCAGTTAGCTGAATTATTTGTTCTCAAATTATTCAACAAAATTAATCTGTTGTGTTCTTCTGAATTATACATGAGCCAGTCATAATTTCTGTAAGCATAACATAATGCTCATCAAATATTTTGTCTGAATAAATATTAGCTTTTTTATTATTGAACTGATTTTTCAAAGCCAATTTCATCTTAGTCAAATTGCTGGCTCTGGAAAACAGGGACAATGTTAGTCCCTGAGAGTTTAGACCCAGTCTTGGCAGTGTCACTTGTTGGAGGTCCTACTGGTCCTGAGGCATGACACAGGGTGCTGAGAAACAGGTAACCTCACAGCGTAGGATGCTCTGTTAGGGGTCTTAGGCAGAAATATAGACACCTCAGCAGGAATCTACCTAGACACAGCAAAGCTGACTGCTGATGCACACGGCTCTGTGATGGAAATTCCTATATTTCCCACAGGGTGTAAATACAGAAAGTAGATGTACATAGAAGTCATCAAGCATAAGCAAGAGCCATCACAATCCCCACATTAAAAAAAAACAACACAAAAACAAACCTGAGAAGAGTAAATTTGTGCACTCCAAAAATGAGGTGACTATCTATCAAGATTCACAGTCCTAAGTCACCAGAGCAGGGTCCTGGGGACACTAATAAGCCATAATGATCCTGGGGAGCCTTGCCTGAGCACTCCATCCAAACCTGAGCTATGCTGTAAATGTACATGTCTCCAGTCCTGTTCCTGAATGACCCGGATTTCCTGGATTCACTTCAAACTTGATTTGTTGCCTCACTTTCGCCTGACGCTCACCACACATTCATTGCTGTCACCAGCTGGCTCTGCTCACCTGGATCAGGCACTATGGGACTGTGCTTGGAGTGGTCACTGGCCACCTGCTTTGTGGCCACCCTCAGCTTGTCATCCATGGCCCCTGATGCTGTTGCCTGACAACCCCATGTTGACAGCCACCACACTGTTGCTGTCACATAAGGCAGAAAGACAAAAGGTAGAGAGGAAACTGCATGTCTGCCTATCCAATGTCTTAACTAAGCAGCACCAGCATGGATGCTTTCAGTTTGACCCTTGAACCTCTGCACTTTGGAATAGTATGTCTTAAATTTGTAATGGTGAATACTACACCCTCCTGGAATTGCGGGGAATTTTAGTCTCTGCAACAAGAAACGGGGCTTTGCGTTTCACTGTTTCACACCAAGTATATTAAATATTCCACTAGGGTCTGGAATTCAAAAATTCCCCTTTTTTCTATGAGTAACCTGCTGTGAATCTAGAATTTTGTATTCATTTATGTGGGGATTATATGGGTGGTTACAGAGAAGATGAAGCCAACCTTTTCTCTGAGGTGCAGAACAAAAGAAAAAGATGCAGGAAAGGAAATTCCACTAGATATAAAGAAGAATCTTTCACAGTTGGGGTGGGGGGACAAGCATTAGGCCAGGTTTCTCAAAAAGGCTGTATGATCGCCAACATTTTAAGATAATCAAAACTTGACAGGGCAACATTCTGAACTAACCCAACATAACCTTAAGGCAGGGAGTGTTTTAAGTGTGTGTTTGAACAGGATGACATCCTGTGATATTTTCCAGTCTAAGTTATGCTGCAATCAAAGATTCTATATGCTATTTTTTCATTCCTTTTTGCCTCCCACTGAATGCAGAATTATTTCCTGAAGGACATAACACACATCCCTTTGTGCATCTTTTTGACTACAGAAAATTGAAGGACAATACCGAGATAACAGCTATCATTACACAATTTTTGGAATAGGGCTGAGTTTAAAACTAATCTGTGCAGTTTGCAGGGTCTGGTCTCCTTTTTCCACATATAGAGTTTTCTTTCTGTGCAAATGCTGAACTAGGAGTACTTCAAAGTTTATCTCCTCACATAGCTGACCCCTGACAGCTTAAAAATATGGACCGGAAGAAACAGATAGCAAAGTCTGCATCTAAAACCCTATGATATTCTGGCCAGATAATGCTCTCCTAGAGAATGCTAAAATCTGAGATTCAAGAAAGTGCTTAAGGACAGACGTGGTACTTGGGGATATGGTTTAGAAGTGGTTTTGTCAGGTTAGGTTAATGGTTGGACTCGATGATCTTAAAGGTCCCTTCCAACCTTAACGATTCTATGATTCTATGACAGAGACAAACATCCCACAGTTAGTGACATGAGCCATTTATTACTAATTAAATATATTTATTTCATTATAGCCTTACTATCTTATGTTTGTGTCATGGGGGAATTTGAGTAGGGTGGCCACAAGATGACAACCACAACATCCTCTGACATATATTCTAAAAAGTATTAGTTGAACAGGATGGTTATGTCAGGTGGATAGCAATTTCTATCCCAGGATTTCTGTTCTACAACATGCACTTACTACATACGCATGCCGATCAAAGGTCCTCTGGTCTGGTTAAAGATAGGGTGCTCCACAGACCGAAGGTAAGAGGACATTCATCCAGAGCATGGGATGAGTTGGGTCCTGGCTGGCAGCCTGGCCCCCACGTTGTAGTAGTTTCACTTTGGGCTCAGCCTTCCGCACTGTTTCCAGCATTTGTTCATGTAAGTGTTTCCCTCCCTAAGGAGCTTCTGTTTTAAGTACTTACTGCTTTCTGAATTATACTATGAGTGTAAACCGTATATGGATGCAGCAATTAAGTGCCTTGGTGGTCAATTTCTTTCATTTCCTTTACATTTAAGGCCAATTAGTGGGACTTCTATCACCCTTTGGTCTCCTACTCAATGGACTACAAATGTGTGAGGTTGGTAGCAGTTACAGAAGTTTCTCTATTAATAGTTTCTTCGTTTTCAGCTCACACCTGGTGAGTAAGAGGTGGGCAGATGTGATCAAGGTCTGTTGTATCTAAGTGGTGCTTCAGGCTTCACCCCATAAAGTTTGATTCTACAGTGATCATGCAAACAAACAAACGTCTAACTGACAGAAAAGCGAGATGTACGCATCAAATGATACTAAGCTTTATTTTGGGTTAAGAATCAGGAAAAAAATATTATGTTCTTTAATACCATTGAATAGTTGGGGCTTTATAACACCTACAGAGAACTGTTAATGGAGTCATAATTACTGAAGATTGCAATCTTAAACAATAAACTGCATAACAATTAGTACACAGATAGAGGAATGGATTGTTTGGCTTTGTATATTGTTATTTTTTTAACTAAGCAGTAGCTAAAACTAATTCTAGTCCTATCTCAAGCTGTAGATGTTTTCTTGTTTTTTAACTCTCTCAAGCATTTATTAGGTTGTAAACCAAAAGAAGGCAGTTTTCTTCCAGGGACTGTCCTAAATCCAAGCTTACTGGCTTTCTTTTTCTGCACACAAGTAAAATGCACTGCATATTGCCTCTGCAAGCATTTTGTCCTATGAATAACAGGAGTTTTTAAACACTGGAGTTTTGTGTTGCTCAGGAGATCAGGCTGTAGGGCTACTGGTGATGGGACGGTGTTGTGGATTAACCCCAGTAGGCAGCTAAACACCAGACAGCCACTGTCTCACTCCCTTGCAGTGGGATAAGGGAGACACTCAAATGAGTAAAAGTGAGAAAACTCACTTTTTGTGAGGCAAAGCAAGATAAAGAATTCATTTACTAATTCCTATTGGCAAGCAGGTGTTCAGCCATTTCCAGAAAGCAGGGCTCCATCGTGCATAAGGGTTATTTGGGAAGACAGATGCCATAACTCTGAACATCCTCCCCTTCCTTCCTTCCTCATCCTTCCTCCAGTTTTTATTGCTAAGCATGATATCATATGGTATGGAATAATCCTTTGCTCAGCTGGGGTCAGCTGTCCTGGCTGTGTCCCCTCCCAACTTCTTGTGGACCCTCAGACTACTCACTGGTGGGGTGGTGTGAAAAGCGGAAAAGGCCTTGACACCGTGTTGAGCACTGTTCAGCAATAACTAAAACATCCATGTATTATTAACACTGTTTTCATCACAAATTCAAAACACAGCACCATGCAAGCTACTACGAAGAAAATTAACTCTGTCACAGCCAAAACCACTATTATTCCCGTACAGGTGACTTTTCCAACAATTATTTTATCTCCTACATCTCTTCTTAGAGTGGCTGTCTCTGTAATTTCTGTACATGGTGACTATAGGCTCTTGCTCACTTTCTTTGAGCTAAGGAAAAAAAAAAGGGAGAATAGAGAAAATATAATAGTGTGTCTATGGTCTAGTTCTTCCTTCATGTCAACTTGTGAAGAGTGTGGAGGCACAGGAGGACATAACAGTGTACATTCTCCACTGAATAAAGAACATCCTAGGAACCAGATTTAAATCAATGACTAGACCATATCTCTTGAAATTCAGGTTTTGTAGCTAGTTACCCACCCAGGGTAAGTACATAAATTGGACCTTTTGTTTGCAGCCACAAATTACCTAGCTTAGTTTCCAGCCTTTTGATATTTTCTGTTTGTTTCTTTGACTAATGATTTGATTTCTTAATCACTTTGTGCACATATGCATTCTTCACGGGTGCAAACTTTATCCAAAATTAAAAATCTAGACTTCTATCTGTGAAATAATGACTCTGGAGCATATATGTTTTGTGCGTAGCATATAATTTAAAAAAAAATGTTTTCCAGGCAATGATGTATTTACCAGTGCTGTGTTTGTAAATACAATGATGTATTTACCAGAGTAGTTTCAAAGTGATACACCGCTATGCATGTAGCTTTGCCTGTATGAACACTTTCCCGAACTGAACACTTCTAAATCTGTCCTTATTAATGAGTATTACTGACCAGTGCTGTGTTATTTGTTGCTGATGCTTCTGAGAAGTACACACACAAACTACAGTACTACAAAGGTGTTTCTGTGATTCATAGACTAGATGTCTCCTAATTAGCCAGTTGTTCATTAATATCAGTTAGCTAAAAAAACCCTCTATCTTTGATAGCACAATGGTGCTTCCAAATCTCTACCTTGTTTTTTTATGCATCCTGTCATTGAAAAGTACAGAAACAATGAGCCTGGATGTACACATCTGATTCAAGACTGAGGAAAAAAATGAGGATGCTTGTTTGGTTGGTTGGTTCCTTTTTTTTATTAATCTGTAAGACCTGAGAAACATTTGGGGAACTTGTGTGTACTTCGGAAAAATATAACGGATGCCTAAAATATTTTTTTCAGTTTTCCATTTTTAGAAAGCCCTGAAAGAAAACGTGAACTTCCTTTTCGTTAACACTTAAAATACTCTTAGCCCTGAAAGAAAACATGAACTTCCTTTTCGTTAACACTTAAAATACTCTTAGAAAGCCAATTGAATTTTTGTTAACAATAAAAAGTTTAGAAAGACAAAATAATGAAGTAAAATGGTGCCAGGAAACTTCCTAACACGTAGTTATCCTGTTACAGGTGAGGTAACCCCTTAAGACTGAGTTAGTGTGGAGAAATGAATAACTTAATTGTCTGCAGCTGTTTCAGTGGACTGTGGAAGAAACAGTAAATATAGCCTTTTTAAAAAAAAAAAAAACATTTTTTTTCAAAGAACCCTTT